>JAKELH010000386.1:0-73655 GCA_021525015.1 Lactarius pseudohatsudake
CCCTGGAAAGACAGCCATGATAAACCCCCACAGGTCATCTGTTGTGCACATGACGACGCCATCCCGTCTTCACTCGTGACGACCCATCTGTTCTCTCAACACGCGACGCAAATAGTGCCTGGTGAGGGTATCTCTAGACAGGTCCCTCGAATACGTTGTGAGGTTTATCTAACACACCGCCGATCGGGTTCGATGGCTCTCCACAGACTGTACAGTACCGGTGTCGGCAGTTGGAGGCTAGGGAGTACGATAGCGGGATGACCTTCCATGGGTGCAGACACTGCAGGGGAGATGTACACGATCTTAGTGCGTAAGAGCAAGGAGCATATTTTGGTGACCTGTGAGAATGGAGGGGAGGGGGAGATTGCGCGCATCGAGGGTTCGAAGTACTCACTGACGACGATGGCGACTCCATATGGGACATGAGAAGTACCACGGCTTCTGACGCCTACAGGCATTGAGGGGGCGAGGTTAGCCCGGAAAAAACTACGCGAGAGTAATAGGAACACCATTATTAGTGATACGCCGAGGGAAAAGGGATTAAACTGCGTGGCTCAGTGGCTGAGCACCGTGGGGCTGCTGTGCGCGCATCCCAGTCCCGCTACGTACCAGCGATCTGGTCGCGAATCGAACCGAATCGAACGTGTCCCGACGAGCCCGTCCAAGTCACGTAGTCCAGCAGAGAACACCCAAGGCCGGGCCCCACTGCACGAGACGTCGTCACGTCGACAGGCATCACGCCTTCGGTTGCGCGAGATAGAGCTAATTCTTCTCAAGCACGGTGCCGATTTCAATGTGAAGAACTCGGAGGGCAAGTCCCCGTTGCACCTCGCTTCTGGGAGAAAAAGGAAGGCAACGAAGCGATTTCTGTCGCTATATTCTGCCAAGCAATCATGATGCGTCGTCGTGATGGCTCTGCACTGCGATACAAACTTGTTTGTCGTATTTGTTTTATACGTGGTAGTCATTTGTGAAGCGTGAAATGCAATCGTAAGCTACCCCCGCTTGCCCACTCACGAAAACGCCGTTGTCCCTACCCTCGCTCGTGACGCGTGACGCCTCCCGCGCTCCGTCAGCGCCTCAGCCTAGGCCGGCATCGAGCACACCAGGTGCGGTCAGGGTTGCTATCCTTCGGTCATCGCGGACGGTTTGTCCAAAAAAAAACAAAAAAAAGAGCACACCAGGTGCGACAGACACCCGATGGCCTTACAAGAGATGACGCGAGAGCCCCCGGGTAATCGGTCGGGAGGCCAAACGCCTTGCAGGCACGTGACAACGCCGGAGGCGGATGTGCACCGCAGCAGGGATGTATGCCGCACGGAATTGCAAGCAAGAACCGAAGGATTTTGTATGCAGAGGTAATGAGGCATAGTAGGTGACTGGGGAGAGAACACACTCCGGGTGTTTCAAGATATCGATAATTCCAGCAACGAACCGTTCGCTGTGCCAACCGACTGACAGGAACACGGCGGCGGCTGGCGTGTCTGTTCTGGAAGGACGAGAGAGGGGTGATTGGTGAGGAAATGTAGTCTTTGGAAAAAGGTATGACATGAACGACCCTCGCACGAGGGGACTGCTTGCGCACTTACATTTAAAAGTTGACGATGCGAACATATTTTATCACGGACGGACGTGCTGCCCCAACTTTTGTCGGCAGAGCGGAGCGGGTCTGCAGTGAGCCCACTAGATGGGAGGTGAGGCTGGTGAGGACCGGAGGAGAGACGCTCGCTGCGAGAATATGCGTGAGCGAGGAACTGCGACCCATGAATCACTGGAAACGTACCCACGCCGATCATTTGTGCAGCGCTCAGCGCTCGCCGCTCATACGTTCCCGCGCATGTGGGGCATTAGCCCTCTTCTTCAACCTTGACTCCTTTCTCACCGTCCTCGCGAACCCAAATCGACACGCTAGGCGCAGAGCCCCATCCGGCGACGAGGGCAGCATACATTTTGGCGCCGAAGTCAGCAAATACGTTGCGTTGACTCTGCCGCCCTCATGTAGATAGCATGCAACGTGGGGGCCGTGTAGCTGACGCGCAGTGGAGGAAATGATGATACCAGTCATCCGAGTCCCGATAGTCGAGATTGAGGCCGAGATTGATGCGGCCGAGGTGTCCTTGAATTCTAGGCTTCGGTATCGATAGTGGGGTGAAGGGGAGGCCGACGCCGTGTGGAGGTGGGACGAACCCTATCAGATGGGCGATAAGGACGGTAGCGGGGATGATCGCTCGCTACACGGATGTGGACGAGCGGGGAGAGCATTTGGATGACATTCCATTTGTAAGAGAAAGAACCGGAATAAGAGAGATAACGCACACTTCAACGGACCAAGCTTTTTCTGACTCGGCGACAAACTTTTCGCTCCGTTCATCACCTAACTACAGGAGGTGGGCGGCCTAGTCCTATGATAAGTGTGCGAGAATGTGAGCCTTGGTTGGGGTCCAGATTGCCTGCTTTGACTTGGCATGACACTTGTCGAAAGGTCTTGCACAAGTCGGGGACGGGGAAGTTGGGCAGACCGGTAGCCACGGACCGGTGATCCGGGTGTGATTGAACCGGTCCTGTTCAAACCAGTCGCGGACGAGGCTCCTTGAACCGCAACCACCACCATGGGCGGTCTTTCCCACACCCGGGCAAGGATGGATGTCCACATCCACGGTCACCGACGGCTCCTAGTAATACACTACATCACCATATCCCATCCTATACTAGAGGAAAATTGACTAAAATTAATGATACTTCAGTGGCCCCAAGAGCGACCTCCACGGTTGACCACCAAGACTCTAAACTCTGTGTGACCACACCCGAATACCATAAACCCCCACAACCACTTACTCCGTAACAGTCTCATTTAACACACCACAATATACACAATAGTTCCCATTTAACTACAGGCTACAGCTGACCCCGTGAAGTTTACCTTACCCTACCAGTGGGCACTCTTGCACGCAACTTCAACCGCGACCAAACACCACCACAACCTGACCAAACAAACGCCAAATTGACACGTCAGCGTGCCCGGGCCAGCCGGTGAACGTGTTCACCGAACCGCAGACCAGGAAATCATAATAAACAACTGCCTAAGAACTGGACTAAAAGACACTCTTCGCCGACAACACAGACCGTTCTTGATCATGAATGACCAGCTTGATGTCACTGAACGAATAATCCTAGAGAAGTGGTGTAAGGTGGCAAAACTCAACCTCGAAAAAACTCGGAAACTACACCAATCAGGCCAGATGAACATAAACAGAAAATCTCTACTAGTGGTTTGCGGGCCCGGCTCGGCCCAAAAGCCTGCCATTAGGCCCGTCTCTTGGTGGCTTTGGGCCTGGAATTAAGGGGGATTGGGACTGTACTCATCGGCCTTGACGTCTTGGGCCTGCATCAGCCCGGCAGCCTCGGCTGGCCAGGGCTTTCTACTAGAGAATCCTCCCATAGGTTGTAAATATAGAAAAAACTCGTTTATTGGGTAGTACATAGGACAATCATATATCTACAGCTAAACTCCACCCCTGCCCTTGTCCCCGCCGCTGCCATTCCCGCCACCGCCACCAGCAACCGTCGCTGTTGCTAACATCACCGCTGTGGCCATTGTCATTGCCATAGTTACTGGTCGCAGTGTGGTATCGTGTTTCTGCCATCGCAGTCGCGGTTGACCCCTGCCTTACCACCGTCGCCCTCCCGACGGCGGCGGCAACGGGGTGGCTTGAGATCTACCCGAAGCAGTGGTGGTGGATGACCCGGACAGGTGTTGTGCCAGGACAGCTGTGCAAGCGTGCACTCAATGTCAGTACGTTGTAGGCACGAGCGAGATGATACTCACCTTTTTTGGAGGGAGGCTTTGTGGGGTCACGGTAACAATGCCGGCGGGTTTTTGTGAACGTGTGTACGCTGGTCTGTAAAGAGAAGTAGCTGCAATTAGTCAAGGGGGGTTGAAAAATTTGCTCCTTGACCCAGGGATGGGGGGGGGGGGTCAACCAAAATCCCTTAAAAAATTTAATATTTTCCACTTTATGACCCACAGCAGAGGGGTTGGGGGCAAGGTTGGGGGGGGGTCAACCAAAATCCCTGAAAAAATTACATTTTGGGCTGTCTTGATAGTTCAGAGGTGCACAAAGGGGGTGCACTTGTTGTTCATAGGCTCTCCCAAGCCCTCCTCTCACATCTTGGAGTCACACTGCTCACTTGTGGCCCCCGAGTTTTTCCTTTTTTGGTATAAGTTTCCTTTTTGGGTGGTACATGGGGGGGGGAGGTCAACCAAAATCCCTTAAAAAAATTTACCAACCCCGTGCAATTATAAAATTTGCTGACCCCCCTTGCAATTAGTGGTACAAGCAAGGGGCAGTCAGACTGAAGAAATCGTAGACTTACGATCACTATCGATGACGTGGCGACGACTGAGGATAGCATCACGGCTCCTCTCGTCCCTGTAGCCTATATCGTTTGAAACCTGTCTTGACTCCTAAATTGTTGAGGGTGAGCAGCGCAGGGAGGAGGTCGTACTTGGGGTCGTACTTGAGGTTTGTGGGGCAAAATGTTTCCTTGAATCCGCGCAGCCAGTCGTCGGGGCGTCCCGATCATGGTTGGGCGTACAGGTCAACGCGAACGGGGTTCTTCCGACTTCATCGGTGGCTAGGACATAGTGAATGGTGCTATGTACAATGCACCTAACGGGGAACGTGCGGGTCAGGGTGGCGTGAAGTAATGGGGACAGGCGCAGGGTAATGAACGAGTAAGTCTGTTGTTACGATCTGACCACTTTCTCTTTGTCACTTCCATGTTCCCTGTACGATGCGCGATTTCCGCGGGCTTCTCATTTCTCACGCGTTGCTTCGTTTTCCCTGATTCCACTTACGCACGACTCGATTCAAGGGGTAGTTTGCGCCATCGAAAACCACCCCACATTTCCGAGCTACTTCCATGAGCGCATGACTCCGCGCATCCTTATCTCGCTATATCTGAATTTCCCCTTGTTCCATTCTCGAGCAGACGGCTCATTATCACGCCTTGTGTTTGGCCTGGCCAAACACCCTGTACTACTATATAAGGTCTCGTATACCTAGCTTGTACGGTAGACTTGACTTCTTGTGTAATACCACATCATCCGTCTCACGACCCCGAGTGAACTCGCCTTTGTGCTTGAGTTAACCAGTCTGCTCGCTTTTACGCTTGAGCCTACCTTGATCCCTACTATTATCCTTGTGCTCTGGGAGGCCAAGTGATACGTGTGCATCATCATCTCCGGTCTTAACCGACCAACGCCTTTCCGTAACCCGCACGACTTACGAAGTACACGTCGTACTTAACGCCCCTGTGGTGGCGTTACATCTGTTGTGACAGCTGGAGGCCTCCCAGCAGAGTTGAGGATGCGAATTCGAATGACGGGATTGCCTCTGGGTGGGCTGGAGGCGACAGTGGGATCGCGCCAGTGGCGCGCATGTTACGAGTCACATTGCCGCTCAGGTGCTGTTCGGCTGGGGTGTCAATTGACTCAGAAGTAGACGCAGTAGTGAGATGTGAGCTCTAGCTCACCAATATTGTCAGCGGCCAGTTTTTCAGTAGGGACTCTTCTGCGCGGAGTGGACCGTGACATTGGTAAGATCATGGTGTGTGAGGGAGAAAAAATGACGAAGATTAGTGTGACAAGGTGTGAAGTAAAAAGTAAAATCCCCAGAGGGGTGAATACAGTTTGAAGGGGCGGATGAAGTTGCGAATATGTGGATACAATGGCGAAGGTGCGGATGAGTTTCAGAGGCGCGGATGCAGTTCCGAAGGCGTGGATCTTGGCGTGGATGCAGTTCCGAAGGAGGTCGTGACCTGGTTAATCCTGAGCCCAGGACGTGCATCCCCAACAATAGAGGCCTGGGACGTGGGACCATGTGAGCCGAATGTCAAAATTGAAGACCGGGCCATGAGCCCTGCCAGGACCCACCTCTCGTCCCAGTCCCGTCCCGGTTTCGGACGGCCGTCTTGGGCTGGCCTTAGGCTTCGAAGCCGAGCCCGCAAACCACTAATCTCTACGACGCAAGAGCTGAACATTGAATGAGGAGGACGCATCCCCCCCTCGATAACACCTGAACAGCCACAGATGGCGATGTGGTACGTATCATGGAGGTATGGCTAGGCAAACACGGACGTGGCCGCACCATGGGGATCAATCCTAGACAATATGAAAAGACAACTGGACAACTGAAACGAGAAGTACTCACCACTATACGTTAGACGCCTGATAGCGCAAGCCAGCCTGGCACAAATCCGTACTTACCCAAATGATAAGAAACCTCCTCTGGGGGAAAACTTGCCACCACACATAGCTACGGAAATCCTACGCAAGCGCATCGGTGACGGGGGACCTAACCCACAGTTACCTACTTGACACAAAAGCATGAAACGAGACCATAGAAAATCAGGTGACAAGCGTACCAGAACTTTACGACAACCTGCCCACCTGGGCAATGGTAACAGGTTTAACCATTGGCACGGCAGCGATGCCCAGACTCTCTTCCCTAGTACTTGTTAACTGCTTCATATAGAACTGGGCCATAACGCGATAAGGGTGTTGAAAGTGGTTATAAAGTATGGAGCGAGCGTAGTGGCAACTCGAACCCGGCTGTCGGTAACCCTGTGTGCAAAACTCCCAGCGTGGTATTACCTGATATCATAACCAAGCCCTCGTGTCAATGATATTGAAACAATAGTAGACCTGGTTAAAGTGTCCACAAGGCTATGCAACTTCACCCAGACCATCCCACACACGACAACGGCCCCACTGTGGCTGAGAAGACGGCATAATAGACCACGCGAATGGTCGCAAGCCCCCTCACAATTACGCCACAGAGGCACTCACCTGACTTCATGACATTGTACTCAGATTAGACCCACACGACAATCAGCCCATCACTCAGCACCAAAAGGAGCAAACACGAGCACTAGGATAATAACGAAGAAGACTTTCACAGACCCAGGATGTATCTCCCCGATCCCAGCCCGCAGGCCCCGTAAACTCATGCCACCAAGATGACAACATACACAGATGGAGCGTGCCTCAACAGTGGCAGTGCGATTGCACGCTAGGAAACGAAGAGAGCAACAGGTTAGCAAAAGGAGCCAAAAGGATATCCTTGGCGACCTACCCTTTAACATCCCGACAGAACATGTCCTCCAAGATGTGAATGGGCATCGCCGACGTTGGCCACAGCCTATAGACTCGTATAGAGGCATCCGAGACCAACGAGAGACTAACCAACGACAAGATAACCAAGTTCAAAAGAAGCGATGCCATCATCATTGCCATGATGCAGTCAGCTGACAGCACATGGAAGGTAGCCCTCAGCCGGGAATGGGAACCACCGCCCAAATGGATGATTCACAGTGAGGTTTTAGTGGGTAGGAGAGCACGTCGCGTCAGGACCTCGCATCAGCAAGATCAAATCAGCTAGAAATGCCTAGTGTGACTAGTATGACTAGATAGACTAGTGCTAGTTACATTCTAGTCGTGCCAGCACCCCCAGTTTTATTGTTGGAATTCTAGACAACATCCTAGTTGGTCTAGTCACACCAGCAGAATAGCCTAGTACTAGGTAGACCTAGTAACAGTGTTCAAATTTCTATTGATTTCTACTATTTTTTATGACTCTACTAGTAACACTACTAGCATTCAGATTTCTACCTCTACAAGATTTTCTAGCAGGGCCTGGTACATAAATAAAATATAGTAGGGTAAATAGTAAAGACATGTTTGTGTAGTGGTAATGTTCAACTCGGAAAATATGTCAGCTGACATGGTCTTTGGTTCAAATCCTGTGCAGTGCTGTTTATAATGCACTGATCAGATGCAATAATTAATAATTAATAATAATAATAATAATAATAAATAAATAAATAAATAAGATAGGTGACAAATGACAAATACATGTGATATTATGTCATCTGACAAGTACTACAAGTTAAATTATATATTTTGTCCTAGATCTAGTATGATCTAGGTTGCTAATCGGATGACTAGATCTAGGGACATTGTCATAGTGCTAGCCAGACCTTCCTGGCCCTAGTCAGAACTAGGGGACTAGTGGAACTAGATCTAGTTCTTCTAGTCACTTTTTGTCTTGCTGATGCGTATGATCACGTGCACTGAGTCCCACACATCCCCAAACACCATGGGGCGTGCGTAAACGCATTTTCCCTCACATCTGGGCTTCGGCCCGGCTACATGCGGGCTAGATAGGGCTGATGGTAAATCTCCTGCTATCTAGCACTTATTTTCGGTAATTAGGTCAAGTAGTTACTGAAAATAAAACGCTCTCCAAAAAAAAAAAAAAACAAACCAGTCGCGGACGCATGCGTCAATCACAGCACGCATACAAGAGGCAGTACACGCCACCCATGAGAAACGTCCTCGTCTCACATCTTCGTCTTACACTCCCGTATAACTCGGAACACGATGTCAACCAGTCTCCAGGTGTCTTCAAATTTCCAACCAATCCTCGATAGCGCCCTGAAAGAGTACAAGAAGAAGACGGGAAAAGAACTTATCACCCACTCGCTCGCGGAGGAGATAACGAGCTGCGATTCTCCTGAAGCTATCCTCGCCGTCCTTCAAGGGAAAGCCAACGAACTCAACCAATCGCAGAGCAGCGATTCGCGACTTACAAAGTGGCTTACGCCAACCGTAAATGTCCTCAACACGCTCTCTGCTACCCTTGGTGAAGGAGCTGGCACAGTGAGTCCCAGGATGTTGCACAATTGCTGGCCTATCCTAACGTTACATTTCAGGTATTTCCCCCTTCCAAAATCGTGTTTTCTGCAATCAGTATCCTCCTTGTAGTATGTCGTCTTACCTGGTCCTTCTGTATAGACATGGTAGCCTGGTATAACGTCTTCTCCCACAGGCGGCAAGGGACACCGCAATGAGCCGCGATCTGCTTATAGAACTTTTTGACAGAATCCAAGACTTTTTCGTGCGCCTCCAGACCTACGCTGAAGTCCCACCGACTGCAGAGGTGACGAAGGTGATGGGGAAGGTTATGGCCGAAGTACTGTCTATGCTTGCTATCGCGACAAAGGAGATGAAGCAAGGGCAAACAAGTGAGTCCCATCTCCTGCTCCTAGCTTCCTCTCACTTAAATTCAAATAGAAACATTCTTTAAGAAGCTGGTCGGACGGACCGATATTGAGGACGCGTTACAGAAGTTGGATAAATTGGAACAAGGGGAGCTCCGCACAGTGATTGCACAAGTATTAAAGGCAACCAGTGATATCAAAGACGGTGTGTAGCTCGTTCATCTGGTCGCACGAGTTATGCTGAACGTAGCCTGATCAGGGGTGAAGCGAATAGAAGTGATCGCGCAACAGATCGGAACCGACATAGGCGGCCGCGATTGTTCGTATTTTTCATAACCTTTGTCGCGAATCCTCGTACCAGCTCACGCACCGTTAGCAGGGGAACAGTTGCTACGGGACCTCCGAAGATGGTTATCTCCACCTGATCCGTCAACAAATCACGACATTATGTGCAATGCTCAGCACGAGAGTACCGCAGCGTGGGTTTTCAATGAAGATGTCTTTAAGAAATGGGAGTCGTCGGGCTCCTTGTTGTGTGTTCATGGGAAAGGTCTGTCTTTGTTCACCGCGACATATCATATGTCGCTGACAACGCCCGGTTTCAAAGCGGGCTCGGGAAAGAGCGTCCTCTGGTTCGCCATCCTAGTCTATTGCCTCTACGTATGCAGAAACTAACGTCCTAGACCAGCTCTGCGATCATCCAGCATGTCGTCACCCTGTGCGATGCTGGGTCTGCTTCCATGGCCTATTTTTATTTCGATTTCAGAGATGTCGATAAGAAGCACCGGCGCAACCTCATTCCTTCACTTCTAATACAGCTGTCTTCTCGGTCCGAATCTCGTTTTAACATACTCTCCCGCCTCTATTCGGACTATGGCAATGGAAGGGAACGGCCCAATGAACGTGCTTTGGTGCGATGCCTCAATGAGATGCTGATGGCGCCATCCCTGTCTCAACTCCTCACTTATATCGTCCTGGACGCCCTTGACGAGTGTCCCAACACGTCCGGCATACCAACTCCGCGAGGACAAGTCCTCGAACTTGTAAAAGATCTTGTTGATCTACGCCTTCCGAATTTACGCATATGTGTAACTAGTCGTCCGGAAATTGACATCCGGACCGCTCTTGAGCCCTTGACATCGGACCACTTCTCCCTTCACGATCAACCTGGACAGCAGAGAGATATCACCGGATATATCAGCTCTGTTGTTCAATCTGACCCCCAAATGACAAGATGGAGGGAAGACGACAGAAAACTGGTAGTCGAGAAACTCTCAGAGAAAGCCGACGGCATGTGAGGCGATGTTTTACCCTTCTCAGTACTTCCTCTGAATACTGAGCATTTAATACAGGTTCCGATGGGTCTTTTGTCAGCTGGAGGTGTTGAGGCATTGTCTCGCTCCGAGTCTTCGGCGTCAACTTAACGAACTACCCAAAAGCCTGGATGAGACGTACGAGCGGGTGCTGAAGGAGATCGAGTCCACGAACCAAGGCCACCATGCGCGTCGCCTGTTACGGTGCCTTGCCGTAGCTATGCGGCCACTTCGTGTTGAGGAGCTCGCAGAGGTACTTGCGTTTGACCTCGATGCGCGGATCCCGATCTTACACGCGGAATGGCGATGGGAAGACCAGGAACAAGCGGTATTGTCTGCTTGTTCGAGCTTGGTTTCCATTGTCGACAGCAGAGTCTACGGCCAAGATTGCCGGGTTGTCCAATTTTCGCATTTTTCTGTGAAAGAATACCTCACATCAAATCGTCTTCCCACCGCAAGAGATGTCTCACAATATCACATTGTCCTCGAACCTGCGCATTTGATACTTGCGCGGGTCTGTGTTGGTGCTCTTCTCCGACGGAATTACACCACCGAATGGGAAGAAGAGAGCGACGTTGGCAGCGTCAACATGAGGCGTGAGGAAGGCATCAAGGACATTCCTCTGTTCATGTATGCAGCCAAACACTGGACTTCGCACGCCCAGGTCGGGAGTGTGTCGTCACGCCTGGAGGGTGCAATGGAGGCCCTCTTCGACGTGGACGGGCCATATTTTTGGGCGTGGATACAGATATACGACGACGTGGACCCAGAGGAGATCTGGGGGGAAATGCAACCCCTATACTACTCCGCGCTTTGTGGATTCTATGACATAGTTCAATACCTCATCACTGAACATCCAGAGCAAGTAAACGACTATTGCGGCTATATTCACTGGCACACTCCCCTGGTTGCAGCACTATCTGGGAGACATCTTCGGGTTGCGGAGCTACTAGTTAAGCATGGTGCCTGCTTTAATATTCGGGGAGACCCTTCACTCCTCCGCATATTCAACTCTCCAGACGATGCCCGAGTTGGTGCCGTGCAGTTTCTACTTGAACATGGCGCATGGGTGAATGCTGCATATGAGGATCTTTGGACGCCAATGCATATGGCCGCAGAGATGGGACTTCCCGAGATAGCCCAGATGTTATTCGAGCACGGGGCAGACGCCGATATTCGGGACAATCACGGCGGTGCCCCATTGCACCGAGTGTCAGTCAGGGTGATGAACGAAGCTGAAGGCAGACGGACGATTCTTGCGCGGTTATTAGTGATGAACGGTGCAGATGTGAACGCACGAGACACAGAGGGTATGACCCCACTACATTGTGCATCACAACATGGGCAGCCCGAAATTGCCCAGCTGCTGCTCGATCATGGCGCAAACGCCCACGCAGAGGATGTCCAAGGCCGGAACCCACTGCACGAGGTGTCACGACGACGCCTCGGATTCAGCAACCTCCCCGAATATACACGACGAGGCAGTTTGTTGATCGACGCATATCGCCCTCGAGAAGCTCTCAATGTCGCACAGCTGTTACTGGAGCACGGCGTGGACGTGGATTCAATAGATAAGGATCACCTAACCCCGTTACACCTTGCATCTTCCTATGGTATGCTCGAGATGGCGCGACTGTTGCTCTACCACGGTGCAAATGCCAACGCGGAGAATGTTTCGGGCCAGACCCCTCTGCACTTAGTATCACAAAGCGAAGATTTTTCCCGCGAAAACCCCGATGTCGCACGGCTATTTCTGGAGCTCGGCATGAACGTGAACAAGCAAGATAAGACCCAGGCTACCCCTTTACACTTCGCGTGCTCCCATGGGAACTTCAATACCGCACTGGTGTTACTCGACCATGGCGCAGAAGTCAACGCGCAGAACGCCGATGGCCAAACCCCATTACATCCAACATCACACGACTCAAATATTATTTTCGGAGATGAAACTCCCCGTGTTGCACAACTAATGTTGGAGCGCGGCGCGGATGCGAATGCACGAGATAAGGACCAGGCGACCCCGTTACATTTGGCGTCTTACATGGCAATGCCGGTGACTGTACAGGTACTACTCGACCATGGCGCAGAAGCCGACGCACGGAATGCAGACGGTCAGACCCCATTACACCAAGTCTCAAAGAAGAGCCCAGGTCTCAGTCATCACGAGTCCCGTGTTGCGCAGCTATTGTTGAAGCCTGAGCGTGGCGTGGACGTAAATGCACGAGACAAGGACCAGGCGACCCCATTACATCTGGCATCTTACAATCCGAAGCCGCATATTGTAGAGGTGCTGCTCGACCACGGCGCAGAAGCCGATGCCCAGAACGCAGATGGCCAGACTCCATTACACCAAGCATCACAAGGCTCAGTGGCACACTGGTATGGTAGTGCATACGACGGTTCAAGTTGCCGCGTTGCACAGCTATTGTTGGACCGTGGCGTGGACGCAAACGCACGAACCAGGGACCAGCAAACTCCATTACATTTGGCGTCTTACCAATCGAAGTTGCAGACCGTACAGGTGCTGCTCGACTACGGTGCAGAAGCTGATGCACGGAATGCAGACGGCCAGACCCCGTTACATCAAGTATCTCAGAGCTCACATCATCACGAATATGATGGTCTCAGTGTTGCACGGCTATTGTTGAATCGTGACGTGGACGTAGACGCACGAGACAAAGACCAGGTAACCCCGTTACATTTGGCATCCTACCATGGGTTTGCAGATGTCGCAATGGAGCTGCTTGAGCATGGGGCACTGGCTAATGCAAAGGATATCCGGGGCCAGACTCCATTGCACCAAGCGGTACTAGGCAATCACAACTACCAGAGTTTCTCGAGTGTGTCAGTCAAGGTGCCAGTGGTTCGTTACGTACAACAATTACTGGAGCGCGGCGCCGACGTGAATGCACAAAACAAGAAAAACGAAACGCCGTTACATCTGGCATCACGCCTTCGGTTACTCGAGATGGCACGAGTCCTTCTCGAGAAGGGTGCCCAGGTTAATGTGAAGAACTCGGAGGGAAAGTCCCCGTTGCAGCTCGCTTCTGGGAGAAAAAGGAAGGCAATGAGACGATTGTTGTCGGAATACTCTGCCAAGCAAGTATAGTCGTGACGGGTCTGCTCTTACGATACACTAGGTAGAAATGTAACCTTTTTTGTCATATGTTCTCGAATACGCGGATAGTAGATAGTCGAATGTGAAGTATAAAACGCATCGCGGAAATCCCGCACGTCACCCCTCCCCATTCACGAAAGTGTTCTCCCCGCGCCTACCCTCACTCGTGACGCGTAAAGATCCTCCTGCCTTCCATCAGCACCTCGACATGGGCCAGGCATCCCAGCGCACCGTACATTATGCAACCTGGTGAGGTCCTCCAGCACGACGCATGTAACATTACTTGCGCCCGATAGCCGAAGACGCAGGCGCAGGCCGGAGCCAGGAAGCCAAACGTCTCGCAAAGACAGAACGAACAATGCTGGAGGACGGTGAAGAGCAGTAGGGACAAGCACCGTGGGAATTCACGCAAGCGAGAAGCGAAATGCCTTTTGTATGCGTTGACCATCCATGAGAGGAAGGGAGCAAGAAGGGGTGAGTGACGGTCGAGAGAGGACACGCGTCGAGTGTTTGATTACCGGACTCTGGCGACTACTGCAATTGCCCGCTGCGCCCGTCGACCAAAGGGAGCCCCACGCCTTGAAAAAAAGGTATGAGGTAAACGGTAATCGTACAGGGAGACTGTATTGCGTGGTGCTGACATCTCAAAGTTGGGGAATACGAACGTATTACATCACGGAGGGACGTGCATCTGTCAGAGGAATGTGGCACGGGTCCGCGGTGCGTCGTCGACTAAGCCCGCTCTGGCCCAAAGGTGTATCACACACGTCATCACTGAAGCCACAGAGGCAGTACGAATCCCTCAGGGGGGGCGGTAAGGTCCGCAGAAGAAATGCGCGCAGAGATAATGTGCATGAGCGAGGAAGTGCGACCGAGGACGCACAGGATACATGTCCATGCCGCTCGTCAGCTCTCCTGCCGTTCTCCCCCTCACCCAGACCAACGTGCCGGATGCAGGGTTCTCATCCGACGACGAGCGCAACAGACATTCCGTCGCCAAAGTCAGCAAATCCGTTCAAACGCCCGACTCTCCGATTCCGTCGCTTTCCTTTCGCAGATGGCCAGGGAACCGTGGATCGTGTAGCTGACGTGCAGTGGAAATAGTGACAATCTCGGTGATCCGAGTCCTAGTTTAGTCGCGTTGACCGAGTCAGAGACGCAAGGCGAGGTCGAGGCGGCCGGGGCGTGCTGGAATTCCAGGCTTCGGTACTGATAGCGGCCCGGGGGTGTTGGGGAACCTGACGCCCGGAAGAAGTGGGACGATCCCTACAGGGTGGTCGGGCAATAAGGACGGTAGCGGAGACGAGTGCTCACGGCACAGATGTGGGCGAGCGGGGAGCATTTGGATGCCATTTCGTTTGTAAGTGAGAGAATCGAAATCGGAGAGATAATGCAAACGTCAACGGACCAGGCATTTTCTGACTCTGGCGATAAACCTTTCGCTCCGTTCACCAGTTTGGAGAAGTGCGAGGTGGGAGGAACAGGAGGTGGCCTACGCGGTGAGGTGAGAATCCCGCTTGCCTGATTTGACTTGGCATGACACTTGTCGAACAGACGACAGTGATATTGTAGTCGGAGAAGTTGGACCGAGGTCGGTTTGGCTGGCAAACACCACGTAGCCGCGGACCGATATACCGGTCGCGATTGAACCGGTTTGAACCGGTCCTGACGCGCGTTCGTTCAAACCATGTTATCGGGTCAATTACCGGACGCAAATCACCGGACGCATACAGTTACAAGTGCAATCCCAGCCTAAGAAGCGTCGTCGTCTCACATCTTCGGCTTGCACTCTAACTCGGACTCCCAACGAGCACGATGTCGACTAGTCTCTTGTCTTCCACTCCAAATTTCCAACCGATCCTCGATAGGGCCCTGAAAGAGTACAGGAAGAGGACCGGAAAAGAACTTATCACCCACCCACTCGCGGAGGAGATAGCGAGCTGCGATTCTCCTAAAGCTATCCTCGCCGTCCTTCAAGGGAAAGCCAACGAACTCAATCAATCGCAGAGCAGCGATGAGCGACTCACCAAGTGGCTTACACCAACCGTGAATGTCCTCAATGCACTCTCGGCCACCCTTGGTGAGGGTGTTGGTACGGTGAGTTTCAGTATGTTGCCGCGTCCATGTCCTAACAACTCTCAGGTGTTTCCCCCTACCAAGATGATATTTTCCGGAATCAGTATCTTCCTTGTGGTTAGTTTCTCGCTCAGTCCCACCGTCTAAGCTGTGATAATACCATCTCATGCAGGCAGCGAGGGACACGGCGGCGAGCCGTGACGCGCTTATCGAGCTCTTTGACAGAATCGAGGACTTCTTTGTACGCCTCCAGACCTATACCGAAGTCCCACCGACTACAGAGATGACGAATGTGATGGGCAAGATTTTGGCTGAAACGCTATCTATGCTGGCTATCGCGACAAAGGAGATGAAGCAAAGGCCGATCAGTGGGTTCATCTCCGGTGCTGAACTTCCCTCACTTAAATTATAATTATATCAGAAACGTTCCTTAAGAGAGTGGCGGGAAGGAATGATATCGGGGACGCGTTACAGAGGCTGCATATGTTGGAACAGGGGGAGCTCCGTACGGTGACCGCGCAAATGTTAAAGACTACCAGCGATCTCAAACACGGTGCGTAGCCCATTCGTCTGGCGGGACAATTCATACCGATCCCCTTCTGATTAGACGCGAAGGAAACAAACGTGATGGTGCAGAAGATCGTAAGAGATCTAAACTCCCGCGATTGTTCGTTCTGCAATGACCTCCCTAATACTTGTACGTATAAGCTCACGCATGAGTTGTAGGGGAGCGGCTTCTCCAGGACCTCCGAGGATGGCTGGCTCCGCCTGATCCATCGACGAATCACAATATCACGTGCGGCGCTCAGCACAAACGAACTACCGCGTGGATTTTTAACCAGGGTATATTTAAGGAATGGGAATCGTCAAACTCCTTATTGTGGATTCATGGGAAGCGTATGTCATCATTCAGCGAGCAGGATTCGCCTGTCACTGACTGCTCGTTCGTAGCGGGCTCGGGAAAGAGCGTCCTTTGGTTTGATATTTTATTGTGTCTCCATATGCCGAAGCTTATGCCCTCGACCAGCTCCGCCATCATACAGCATATCATCACCCAACGCGATGCCAAGTCAGCCTTCGTCGCCTATTTCTATTTTGATTTTAGAGATGCCAATAAGAAGTATCGCCGCGGCCTCCTTTCTTCACTTCTAGTACAGCTCGCTTCCCGGTCCACGCATTGTCTCAATATACTCTCCCACGTCTATTCGGCCTATGACTCTGGCAAGGAACAGCCCAGTGAACGTGCTTTGGTACAATGCCTCAAGGACATGCTGATGGCACCGTCGCTGTCCCAATTCCCCACCTACATCATTCTGGACGCCCTTGACGAATGTCCCAACGCGTCCGGGATTCCAACTCCGCGAGGTCATGTCCTCGAATTTGTGAAAGATCTTGTTGATCTCTGCCTTCCGAATCTACACATGTGCATCACTAGTCGCTGGGAGAATGATATCCGGACCGCTCTCGAGCCCTTGGCATCAGGCCACCTCTCCCTCCACGATCAACCCGGACAGAAGAGTGATATCATCGAATACATCAGCGCTGTCGTTCAATCCGACCCCCAAATGATAAGTTGGCGGGAAGATGATAGGAGTCTGGTAATCAAGACACTCTCGGAGAAAGCCGATGGCATGTAAGGCGATGCATTATTCTCATCAATACTTCCCTAATATTGATCATACAGGTTCCGATGGGTCTTCTGTCAGTTGGAGATGCTGAGGCATTGTCTCGCTCCCAGTCTCCGGCGTCAACTTTATGAACTACCGAAAACCCTGGACGAGACGTACGAGCGGGTGTTGAAGGAGATCGAGTCCACAAACCAGGGCCAATTTGCACGTCGTCTTCTGCACTGCCTTGCTGTGGCTTGTCGGCCGCTCCGTGTCGCGGAGTTCGCAGAGGTGCTTGCGTTTGACCTTGATACGACCGAGGGAGAGATCCCGACGCTCCACGCGGAATGGCGATGGGAAGACCAAGAACGGGCAGTGTTGTCCGCTTGTTCGAGCTTGGTTTCCATTGTCGACGGCGAAGATGGCCGAGTTGTCCAGTTTTCACATTTTTCAGTGAAAGAATATCTCACATCGAGTCGTCTTGTCGCTGTGAGTGGCGATATCTCACGATACCATATTCTCCCCGAACCTGCACACTTGATACTTGCGCGTGCCTGCCTTGGGGTTCTACTCAACCTGGATAATTGCGTTGACGAAGAGTATGACAAGAGCGACAAGGGCGACAGCAACCACAGCGACAGTAGCATCCCTCTACTCAAGTACGCTGCCGAATACTGGGCGTCCCACGCTCAGGTCGGGAGCGTGTCATCACGCCTAAAGGACGCGATGACGACTCTCTTTGACTTGAATAAGCCATACTTTTTGGCATGGATACGGATATACGACATTGACCCTTATGTATATCGGTACTTGGAAGAACGCCATCCCCAACCACTGTACTATGCCACTCTCTGTGGGTTCTATGATCTAGTTCAGCGCCTCGTCGTTAAACACCCGGAGCAAGTAAATTATCGCGACGGCAACCTCGAGTGTCCCCTGGTCGCGGCTCTATTCAAAAAAGACTTCCGGGTCGCCGAGCTCCTCATTGAACACGGCGCGCATATCAATGTACGCGGACGCCCCCCACTTTTCCACACAATCCGATTTTCAGGAGATGCTCGTGTCGACGCCGTGCAGTTTTTGCTTAGACGTGGCGCAGATGTGAACGCCACGGAGGAACATTTTTGGACTCCGCTGCACATAGCCGCCGAAAGGGGATTTCTCAAGGTAGCTCAGATGTTACTCGAACACGGGGCCGAGGTCGATTGTCGGAACGACAAGGGCCAAACACCATTACACCTAGTTTCGATCAGGAAGTCTGGCGATCATGAAGGCGAACGCGAAGGCGATCGAGCTATTCTCGCGCGAATATTAGTAGAGTGCGGTGCGGACGTGATGATACAAGATGAGGACAAGGAAACACCGTTACATTTCGCATCATCTTACGGGCGGACCGAGATTGCCCGGCTGCTGCTCGACCATGGCGCAAATGCCCAAGCAGAGAACACCCGAGGCCAGAGCACACTGCATGCTGTGTCACGCGGCATCCGCCAACACCAAGTGTATCCTTACATCAGAATTAATTCCGAGCACACAGCATATCATCGCAAAATAGCTCCCGATGTCGCACGGCTTCTGCTGGAGCGCGGCGTGGACGTGAATGCACTAGATGAGGACCACGGAACCCCATTACACTACGCATCCTCTTTCGGGATGCTTGAGGTCGCACGACTGCTGATCGACCATGGTGCAAAAGCCAACGCGGAGAACGTCCGGGGCGAGACCCCTCTGCATCTAGTATCACAATATGAGGCGTACACCAACGGACATTCCGATGTCGCACGACTATTCCTGGAGCTCGGCTTGGACGTAAACGCGCGAGATAAGTACCAGGCAACCCCTTTACACTCCGCGTGTTACCGTGGGCACTTCGAGACGGCACTGGTGCTGCTTGACCACGGGGCCGAAGTCAACGCGCAGAATGATGACGGCTGGACCCCATTAGACCGTGCCATAAATTCTCTCTTACACAACGACGAACGTGTTGCACAGCTAATGTTGGACCGCGGCGCAGTCATGAATACATGGGGCAAGGACTGGGCAACCACGTAACATTTGGAGTCTTCCTACTACTATTCGACGGAGACTGTTCAGGCGGCAGGTGTTGCTTGACCGTGCCGAAGCTGACCCACAGAATGCAGACGACCAGACACCATCACACCGTGTCGCTATTGAGTTTAGGAGTTAGCTTACAGCGCTTTTCATATGTATGCGGAAACGTGTCAAAAAAATCCATTGTTTTGTCATGTTTGTCTTGTCTAATGGTGTAGTGGGTATCACGCGTCTGCACTTTGTCCCGACCGAGCAACATGGCCTCTGATGTACCCCCCCCCTCTCCGCGTTCGGATTCCCTTGGCGAATCTGAATCAACATTTGATGTAGTTGCCCGTGTGACCTTCCATTCAACCATCCGAAGTTCTGCAGCCAAAGGGAAGAAGGCAAAAACCACGCCCGCAAAAGATACAAGGGCAAAAGACTTCAGTTACGACTTCGCTCTTTCCGAGGCCAACTATTATGCGTTTCTCCAGACAATTCTGGAGAAGCATCATCTTTTACAGTACAAGGTAACAAGCCAGGCCGTGTTTCCGTGTAAGGTACAGGTCCCACCATCGAAGTAAGGAGTGCTTTCCTGGCACCTTGTCCGACTCTTGTGCTTATGAGGCACACAAGTAAATCTGATGCAACAGATGTCGTGAACTTCAACGAATATGAAGGCCTGGTTACCAAGATCATCAAGAGGCGGCCCACTAAAGCCATTATTGTCTTTGTCGATATGCGTGCAGTCGAGAAGACATTTTCTAAAGTGAGTCTACCTCTGGCCAATCTCTACGCATATCATTGCCTCTAATCATTTATTCTACAGAAGAAGAGCAGAAACAGGCCTTTCTCAGATGACGAGGATGGCGATGGTCTAGGGGGTGACCAAGATGACGACACAGATGCAGATGAGGTGAGTACCAAGCAATTTCTCCCTCCTGGATGACACCTTGGATGACGCTGATATGTATCGGACTCCCAGAACTTGATGGGCCTGACCAAGATCGATTACGAGCTAGCGCGACTCCGCTGCATGCTTGAGAAGAAGCATGCCACCGATCACAACGGCACCTACGCATACATCGATTCCACAACCGGTGCCACGGTTCCTTTGACACCGTACATGATCAAAGAGTGGGCTCGGGCAATGGTGCGTATCATCTTGTAATTGTTTTGGTGCATATACTGACTATGACATGCAGTACGATGGTCTCACTACTGTGAACGACCCACCGCAAACTACAACATTTGATCAAGAAAACCGCAAGTCTTCGCTCGGTCCTCGGAACCGTGCCAGCAGCTCGGCATCCACTATTGGTGGTGGTCTGTCTCCGGAGATCTCAGCTTTATCAGTCGTTTCCGACCTGTTTTCATCTATCACTACCTTTATGCGCCCGGGTCACGCTATGCCTACTACACCAAAGCCCTCTGACAAACCAACCTCCTGTGTGCTCAACAGCCCTCCCGTTATTTTCAACACCCCTTCAAAACTTGAACGGTTCCTCCAGGCTGCGGAGAGCAACGGCGTTCCTGGAGTGCAGTCCCATCACTCCTCACTCTCGTTGAAGGGATATGGGCCGGATATCATGCACCTTATCAGTGTTCCGGACCTCGTAGAGGTTGGTATATTACCCGGGGAAGCAATTCGATTGAAGGAATATGCCTCAAAGTGGTGGGCCCAAGAACGCCAACGTGTCACAAAGCGTTCGCACTCGCATATCTCAGACATCGCACAAGTTCACCTTCCCCTGCAAACCGGAAGCTCAGGCTTGGCCCCCATTGGTACCCCCCCAAACAAGCGGCTCCGCTTTGAAAAGCGCTTCCATGACGGAGGAGGGATGACGACTTATGGATGTGGTATTGCCAAAGGGACCTATGATACTGACGATTACGCATGGTGGGTATATTCTCGGGAGTTGAAGGAGTATGTCCCTCTTCTGCCAGGCAAGGTGCCCTGTGTTCAACGATCCTGGTCCACCTGAGCCGCTGGTCGATGGCGAGGGTTGTGATGGAGCACCCCCCGCTCCAGGTCTGGCGCAAGGAATATGACGATACCCCTCAAATCCCTCATTTCTCGGCCCTGTTCAAGTTGTCTGACTCTGCCCACACTGGTCTTCGCATCCTTGTTCGCTTCGCACTGGTATCCGAGTCAACATGCTTTCCGAGTTGTCTCAACACATGCAGCCTCTTGTCCTTGCTCGTCTCAACGTGTTTCTGTTCCCGAATCTTGCTCCAAATCGTCTTAGGTACATGTGACTGTACATAGCAACATCTTGCAGTGAGAAATCAATGAGTTGGTCGTATGCAAACGTGTGATGTAGGGATAGTTTCTGAAACATGCCAGTCTTGTCTACCTCGGTGGCGTCAGACCTTGCATACCTCAGCCATGTCTGCCACCCAGATTCAAAGTCAAATTTGTGACATTTTGGTCTCCGCTTCACTCTCCTTTGCCCCACGTCCACGATCATCCTCCCTGCCGTCCAGAACACTCTCAGCACACAACATGTCGTCTGTGACAGTCGTTGGCCACACCCTCAGCGTGGCGCTCGGGCTCCTCGACGGCATATCTTCGCCTCCATCTCAACGCGACTGTGAAGGTGATCGGCTATGGCATGCCCCGAGTTGGGAACCAGGCCTTCGCAAACTGGGTTGACAGCCACCTAGGCAGCCAGGTGACGCACATCAACAACCGGAAGGACCCCATCCCGATCATTCCCGACGAAGCCTTGGGCTTCGGCCATGCTTCGGGCAAGATATCACGGAGTCAGGCTTATGGGAATCTTGCCCCGGTGAGCTTTTCTCGTCGTTGTCGGGTGTGCTGATGCGGCGGAGTGCTGACAAGAGCGTGCGGTGGGTTATCTTTCACCGTTCCACCCCCTCCCTATCCAGAAGCTGCCGCCAAGGCCATACTAGACCTCCAATCACGCTTGGAAACTGAAAAGGCGGCGCAAGAAGCCGCCGATTCTCGTTTACGTACCATATCTGAGGCTTGGCTAGACCTCGACTGCTATCTCCAAGCTTCTGAGGTCCACCTACAGGACGCTCGCTCCCACTTCTCCCAGCTGCTCCGTGACTCTTCCACCAAGCCATCTTTCAACCCCCTCCCTGCATACCAACCTCGGTGCTCTCACCCACCAGTTTCCCCGCGCTTCAGTTGCCTGCATCACAAACCTTTCCCAGTACAGCTCCTGCCACCAGTCTTCCCGCTTGTGTGCATCATCGTGATGACAGTATCGAAGATGCCCCCCTGCCAAATGCATCCGCAGAGACCGTGGCACCCGTCATCCCGTTGAGGTACGTACCTGCCATACATACATCGCGTACAGCGCGCAGATTCCCAAGTTCCAGTCATCGTGTTTGCACCCACACGTCCCACCCTCGTACAACACCCCTGAAATGAACCATCATCTCCACCCTGCTTACCCCGCACAACAACCTCACCCATGTGGCCGTCGTCCCGAACTACTTTGCGCTGTCAGATGACCAGTGCATGTCACGGCGCGACCAGGCGATGGTGTGTGTTGTTCACGCATATATCGCCTTGCTCACTCAACTCCCCAGCTGACTTTCTCCTACGTTTTCCTAGACCTCACATCAGCGATCCAGAACCGCAGGCTCGGCTGCAGCCTGCCCCTGCGCGCTTGCAGGGTTGTCCTTTGCGCTGCATTCGGGCCAGCGGCAGTGGCGAACCAGAGCGAGATGTATGCTGCGGCGACAGAAGAGTTAGGTTTCCATAGTCGTTGGGGCCGGATCTACTGCATTTTTATATTCTTTACTAGCTCTACCTTTACTATGGTAACAATGTGTAGAACTAGAAGACCTGGAGACGTGCATGTTAGACAACATAACCAGATGACCGAATGAAACTCCACGCCATGTCTGGAGTAATATTGTGACAAGCCTCATCAATGACAGATAACGAGAAGTCGTTCCAGTGCCGTCGAAGGTAAGACTTGATTGAGAAAAATGCTTGTTCGATCAGGGTTGAGGTCCGGGGAATAAGGTGGGAGGAAAACGAGCTTGCACATGGCCTCGTCTTCAACCAAGGCCCTGAACCTTTTCGGAATGGTGGATACTACAGTTGTCAAGTATGAGCACGCTTCAGGGGACCAGGGTAAGGATTGGTGAGGGGAATGACAAGTTCTCTGAGGAATTGAACAAAGCGCTCTGAATTGACTGAGCCAGGGATAATATCATGGGTGATAATCCCGTCGATGGTGAGGATGGGGAGAATAGAATATCGCTGTCCTCTGACAAAATGCCTGGTTCTGAACTGCAATGTCGTCCCACAGTGGCCCACCCATTCATCCTTCCCGACACTTTGCGATTACGAGCAGCTTCGTCAACAAACATAAGCATATCCGGATTAGTGACAATGTCGGCAATGGTGTTCATATATGCAGCTCGGAGTATTTCGTTCCGTTCTAGAGCTCTTGCAGATATACTTTTTCGACTGAAGTGAAGGCGCTGAAGCGTACGCGAAAGAGTGGGGATCGAGACATCACAACCTCGTTGTTCAGAGAGTGCCTGCTTGATCTCATCCAGGTAGATACAGTGCCTCCGCTCCACAAGTGCTGCTATGAATTTTATATCGATGAGGGAGAGGACCCGACGGCGACCTCTCCTATGGGCGTGGGGATTGTGTGTGAGGCCATACACACGGAAATATTGAAGTGCCTTGTAAACCAGGGTCTTTTTCACACCCAAAATATGGCAAATGTTGTCAACAGTGAGGTGTTGCTCATGGAATAGTATGGGGATCCGAGCCTTCAAGTCGCGTGATATGGTGTGCGGAGGCATTATAGTAACAAGTAGCGTAGATACAAATCACTCCCCGGGGAATCGAACTCCAGGTCAATCACGTGCATTCGCCACAGGGCCCAAAAAAAAATTGTGTTTTTCCGCATACATATGAAAAGCGCTGTAAAAGTATAGATAGATGAATAAATATAAGTGAGCGATTGAACCCGCAAACAAACGCCCGAGTTTGTGTGCACACTTTTTGGACAAGAAACCTATATTCTGAAAATAAAGGTTTATCTAGCTAAGATCCAAGAACTTTGTACGATGTTTTATTCTCTGCTTTTGCAGAGCAACGAGATAAGGAATCCGCGGACATTTGGTACGGGTAAACGGCCCGGTCATCCGAGTGTCCTCGGTCGTCGCTCTCCGAGTCATTCTTCCTGCGGCGTTACCAGCGCTCACTTCACTATTGCAGCTTACGACCTTCAACATACTCATAACAGATACCGCTTAAAATACTTACTCGCAGTAATTTCCGCTGGCTATTTATTATCCTCAGGGCCGCCTGTTCATTAACTTGGACCGTGTGAGCGACAGGAAGCGGCCTAGTCCTATGTGTGTAGGAACGTGAGGTTTGGTTGAGGTTCAGATAGCCTGATCTGACCCGGTATGTCACTTGTCGAACGGGAAGACAGTGATGTAGTAATCGGGGAAGTCGGTTTGGCTCAGTCGGAGCCGCGTACTGGCGAACCAGTCCCGGTCCCAACGCGGCAGCTGTTGTTGGAGCACGGTGTGGACGTAAATGCACGAGACAAGGAGCGGGCAACTCCGTTACATTTGGCATCCTACTATGGTCATGTTAAAGTCGCAGAGGCTCTGCTTGACCACGAGGCACAAGCTAATGCAGAGACACCCGGGGCCAGCACCAAGTGCTACTAGGCAATCACAACTACTAGAGTCACAAGACCGGATCGCTGAAGAGCGACTCGGACAAAGCTGTTCATCTTGCACAGCGATTACTGGAGCACGGTGCGGACGTGAACGCACAGAACGACTCGGAGGACCACGAAACGCCGTTACATCTCGCATCACGCCTGCGGTTGCACGAGATCATGATGGTGCGAATTTTTCTCAAGCACGGCGCCGGTGTTGATGCCAAGAACTCCAAGGGCAAGTCCGCATTGCAGGCTTTGCAGCTCCCTTCTGGGAGTAAGGGGAAGACAATGAAGCGATTGTTGTCGGAATATTCAACCAAGAAAACATGATATATTGTCATCATGGGTCTGCTCTACGGTACATTAGTGTAGAGATGTAGCGTCGTTTGTCATATTTGTTCAGATACGCGGATAGTAGAGCCGTCGCACGTCATCGCGTCATCCCTTGGCCTGCCCATTCACCTTGTTCCTACTCAATGTGCCCAACGTTCAACGTTCAAACCTCGCTTGTGACGACACCGAGTCCTCCCGCGCTCCGCCAGCGCATCAGCACGTGTCGGTATCTCAGCGCACCGCATGTCACGCGACTTCGTGAGAACCATCAAGCACGCCGCGCGCAACACCGCTGGCGTTCGATGGCATCAGGATAAGACACCGGCTATATGGTCATGACGTGACTGGACTAAGATAGGTGCAGCGTGGACTGACGCGAGCGAAAAGCGAAGTGCCATTCGTATGTAATGAATGAGAGAACAAGAAATGGCGGGACGATAAAGGGCATACACCGAGTGTTTCGACATACTGAACAAATCACTTGCTGCACGCGTCGGCCGACGGGGAGCCCAGGTTCTGGTGCTGTCTATTCGAAAAATGGAAAGGAGGGTAAGAGAGGGTTTTAGCGAGGGAGTGGAGTCTCCGGTGGAAAAGGTACAAGATGAATGGCCCTCGTACACGGGGACTGCGGTACTTACACCAGAAAGTTGGTAAATGCAAACGTCGACGGATATTCAACATTAACACACAGCCCTGCTTTTGTCAGAGGAGAGCGGCACGGGTCCACGGTATCTCCCGGGCCCAAGGAGTCCGAAGGCAATGCAGTATCGCGCGTGTCATTTCCGAAGCCGCTGAGGCGGTACAACACTGGAGGGGCAGTGAGACCGGAGGAGAGATGCGTGCTGCGAGAATGTGCATGAGTGAGAAAGTGGGTCCCAGGAATCACCGGAAACGTACTCACTGCTCGTCTATGCAGCGCTCAGTGCTCATGTGTTCCCGCGCATATAAGACATTGGTCCTCCCCTCCACCCATGGCTCCTCCTTTCTCGACGTCCCTCCCACGCGCGCCAGATGCGGAGCTCCCATCCAACAACGAGGACTACAGACATTTCATCGCCAAAGCCAGAAAATACGTCGAAACGTGGCCCTGCTGTTCCTGCTGCCTCCCTCTCACAGATGGCATGTATCAGTCGAAATGCGGGCCGAAATAGGTGCGCCCTTGAATTTCCAGGCTTCGGTGTTGATAGTGGGGTGTTGGGGGACCCGACGCTGTGTAGAGGTAGGACGAGATGGGCGATAAGGATGGTGGTGGAGATGAGCGCTTGCTGCATGGATGTGGACGAGCGAGAAATGGAGAGACGACTTGGCATTTGTATGCCATTCCGTTGTGAGGGAGAACTGGAATAGGAGAGATAACGCACGACCAAGCCTTTTCTGACTCCAGAGACGCTCCGTTCATCGCCCAACTGGAGCCCGTTTGAAAGGGGTGAGGTGGAAGGGACATGTGTGTGGGAACGCGAGCTTCGGTTAGAGTCCTGATTTCCTGATTTAACTTGACATGACACTTGTTGAACGAGAAGACGGTGATATAGTGGTCAGGGAAGTTGGACGGTTTGGGCGTAACCACAGACCGGTGATCCGGTCGCGATTGAACCAATGTCGTCGGAATGCCAAGCACGATACGTAGTCGGGATGGGTCTGCTCTACAATACATGCGTATAACCGTGTATCGTCGATCGTCGTTTCTGCCCATAAAGCGAGTCCAAGAGTCCGAACAAGGCGCGGTTCTCAAACTGTTTCTCCTCCACCATCTCACCAAAAGCGCGTCTTGTCCCACTCGTAGCCCTGCGCCGCGCGCAGCATGACCACATTCGACGTCACACTCGAGAACTATTCCATCATCAGCGACGCAGCGAGACAAAAAAAAAAAAAACGAACCCCGTTCCCGAGAAAGACCTCGGCGCGCTGGGCGACGGCCATGTCCATCGCCTGGGCATTATGCTGCTGTTCGCGCGTGAGACGTAAATCGCGGCTCGTCCCAATATGCGTCCACTCGTCGAGGCCCTCGCTGCGCGCGTCCTTCTGCAGCGCCTCCTTGAGCTCCGCGAGCCACTCCGGCCGGCCGTTCGTGAGCACGTACACGCGCGAGAGCGGGGTCGCGGGGAGCAGCGCCGCGCGCACCTCACGCACGCGCGTGACAATCTGCGCAATGTCCGGGAAGCAGTGCGCGGGGTACCGCACGAGCTCTCCTGGGGGCTCGAGCCGGTCGGGGAGGCCCGGGAACTCGTTGAAGCCCATGAAACGCGCGGACCAGCCGGCGAGGTTCACGCAGTGGTCGACGTAGTCACCGCGGCGGATGTGCAGTGCGAGCAGACCCGAGAGGGGGGCGGGGTGAGAGGATGGGGTGAAAGAAGACGGTGTGACGGAGGAGAGCGCTGGGTGGATGATGTTGGCGTTCGCGACGATCGCGGCTGTGATCAGAGGTGACCAAGAAAAGTGGGTCAAGATGGGCGACTTGGTAAGTGAAGGCCATATATCGAGGAGTCGTGACGAGTCGCCAAATAGCCTTAACCGAGATAAGATTCGGAGAGTAATGAAGGGGGTCGACGCACATGTAATTGAAAATCTGGCCCGAATACTCCTTAACCTCGATGCACCGGTCCTCTGTACGTTCGAGCAAGTTGACCCACCCCTGGAAGATGGTCGCTGCAGACCCGCCAGATAGAGCGTCGAATGCTTCGCGATCGATGATAGTGCGGTTAGGACACACTTCGTTGAAGAATTCGGGAATCACAGCGGGCGGAGATACTGCGGACGATGGGAACGGGCCACCAGCGACAGGGCCTAGAGCAGCGTGGATGAGGCGCACGCATACACACACATAGCGAACAAGAGGGGAGACGTACCAGAAAGTAGGGCGGTCAAAGGGACACGAGCAGGGATGGGCTTGCCATTGAAGCTCGAAAAGTCACCGGGCGTCTTGTCCCACGTATAATTGTCAAATACGTAACTGTAGAAAAAAAAAGGAAGATGAGTGGTGGGTGCACGGCACAACACAGCCCTGATTTGGAAAACGTACATCCGGTTTGAAAGATAGGCAAGGTGGGCATTGAACAGGAGCTCCTGCATAGAATTGCCCCATCCTAGGCCTGTGAGGAAGAGAGGCGACGACGCTCAGAGCTCGCAAGGGGCTCGAAAGTGCAAAGTTGGGAACACGTACCAAAAAGTTGGTTCGAAAAACGGATATAGCGGCCCTCGCGGCCTTGGGGGTAGGGCAAGTCGGGGTCGTGCTGCGGGAGCTGTTTCTCAAGCTCGTGCCACTGGTAAAATCGGGGTGGGTTTGAGCCGCCTTCTGGTGGGGGGAGGCCATGCAAAAAGGGGAGGAGGTCAGTGGGGATCGAGCCAGAAGAGATTTTTATACTGTGGAGGTAGACAAGGGTGATTGCAGCAAGGAGTAGGAAGACGAGGAATAATCCGCGAGCACGACGGGGAACGGCAGAGATGGAGGGAACGCGGGAGGTCAAAGGGACGAATTTATCCAGCGAGACTGGGCGAAGGAGTGGTAGTAGTTGCGGCATCACAAGCAGTTGTGTGCGATATCAAATTTAATTGGTTATTATATGTCGGCGCGGTGAAACCTCCACTAAGTTACCATATACGGTATCTCACTTTACCCGGGAGGAGGGCGAGGGAGCTGCGTGTAATCCTTGGGAAAAAAATCAATCAAAAAAGTGGTATGAGGTAAATAGCACTCGTACAAGGGGACTAGGTTGCAAGTTACTTATGCTTGAGAATTCGTGTCGTGAATGCAGAACATATTTCGTCACGGATGGACGCGCGACGATCTTTATCAGAGCAGAGTGGCCCGGGTCCGCAGCGCGTAGCCTGGGCCGCTCTGGCACGAGGGTGAAATCATTTGATTCATTTCGTCCTCGTGTCAACACGCGTCACCAATGGAGTGGCTGATGTGGTACAGACGTCACAGGAGGGGCAGTGAGAGCCGCAGGAAAACGAGAAGGTGCATGGGCGATGAAGTGCGACCTAGAAAGTGCAGGAAACGTGTCCATACTGGTCGTCTGGCCAGCGCTCAGCGCTCATACGTTTCGGCGCGCACGGGGAATTGGCGCTCTCCTCTCCACCAGCACCGAAACCAAGGTTCGGTGCCAATAGTGGGGTGTTGGGGAACCCGATGCTTTGAAGAGGTGGGACATACCCTACCGAGAGTGGGGGAAGATGGTTACTAGATTACTCGTTAGGGTGTATGTGTGCGTGTGTGTGCCAGTGAACGGGAGTAAAAAGAACCATTCGAATGTCATACTATTTGTGGGAAAGGGTAAACCAGAATGGAAGCGATAACGTACATCAAGAGACAAAGCACTTTCTGACTCCAGCGATATTTTTGTTCACTCCGTTCATTGCACAATGGGGACCCTGCCTCTGGTAGTCTTCTGGCGCACCGGGAGAAGAGCATGGAAGAGGCAGCGGGAACGTGAACAGTGAGAGCAAGTTGGCACAGCTTTACTATAGCTGACGTCGAGATTGCTTCGACTCGGCATGAGCGAGGACGACGTTTGGCTGACAAACATTACCAATCATCGACGTCATATTTCACACAAACACAATCGTCTGCTGCGTCTGCTGCCAGTGCGAAGACTATTCCCAGACCGACCTTGAGACCGACACCCACGCAATGTCGATATATTACCATTTTTTGTCATCAGGCTCTTCTCAATTCGTAATGAGGAACTCGGAGAACCTGTATCAAAGGCGAGAACCAATCACCCCATGCTTGACCCCATGTTTACACACACCACTACATCACATGTACATCACATGTATCACAGGCGGTGCGTCATTCCCCTCGTACCACCACCATCTCCTTTCACTGGTGCTGGTTCTAGCCTAGTTTTCTGAGTAACAACACCTTCTGCCTTTCACTGTTGGGAATAACGCCTGGAATACCTCGCGACTCCCCAACGCTTTCGCCGTCATGGCACAACCTTCCGACAACGAAACACGCCTTTATTCACCCTCCAAACTCACTGCTCCCCCAGACCTCGTCCTCACCCCCTCCTCGGGTCCCTTGAATATGTCAGGGTCCTACGCACCGGCCGCACCAGGCCCCATCATCGCCTCCGGTAACGGGCAGCCCCGACGAAGGGACGGGCAAGCCTACTGGGACGACACGGCTGGTTCTGCCACCGTCATATCTATCGATTCCTCCTCCCTCCCAGCGGCTGGGCGATCCCCGCTGGATAGCAAAATGAATTCCCCCGAGAGCGAGGAACCCACCGTCCCTGCTTTCGACCACACGCAAGTTGGCCCTGCGACCATGCAGGCCATTGACACCGCACTCGCCCCCCTTGCCGAACACGAGGAGGACACCCAGCAACTGTGGGACAACGTGCCCTCCTTGCCCGCCGACCTCCCTCCGCAACCGGAGGTGATCGAGGTCAGGGGCAGGACCAACTCACGCACCCCTCGTGTCCGATCACGGGCCCTCTCAAACGCCTCAGTCTGGAGCCACGCAACGGTGGAATCTGCGTCGGCTGATGGCTCCCCGGTACGTTTTCTCCCGCCGGGTAATTCCCAAGACTTTACGACCACGCACTTCACCACGGCGCTCCAAATGCTCAAGGCGGGCCTTCTGGGCCCGTCCTATGACCCCGATGCCCTGGACACGGGGTACATCAATCAAGGGGCAGATGAGCAGATGGACAAGGAGCTCGAAAACGAGGTTGCGGAGACCAATGAAACTCTTAAGGAGGAGTTGGCCCGCGACGTCACAGAGAAGATCGTGGGGTGGGGAGCCTACCATCTCGGTGCCCCCCTCCAGATGTCCAAGGACCACAATTTCCCCGCGGGACCAAAGACCGTTCATGCGGCTGCGGCCCTCACAATCACCCTGCTCGACGCGGGCGCATCCGCGACGCGTGGGGATTTAATGGCCAATGGTCTTACCCCGTCCTCTTGGACACGTCTCTGCCTCGGCCTACTTGCCGCTATGATTAGAGGCGCTCTCCGCTCACCGCCCATCCTGACAAGAGGCTCCAAATCCCTAAACGGGACGCCGGATGCCTTCCCTAAGCACTCAGAGCTCGATGTCCCTCTGACGGAGGGCGGAGCCATCATGCTCATGACCCAGCAACTGGGTGGTCTCTTTACATCGTATAAGAACCACCCGGACAAATCCTATCCCGACTCGTACTTCGAGAAGCTCATCGCAGCGCTCGACGGCACTTTTGACCGCTTTGATACGGCCATGCACGCCCCTGCGCAGGAAGCAGCCCGCCCCTCCAAGGCTGAAGGCCTCACGAGGGAGGCACAGCGCGAACAACACTTCCGCGACGAACTGGAACGTCTCCGGGTGGACAGACCTGAGATGGACGGTATCGCCGTGGAGGTCAAGGCACATATGTTCCAGCTGCTCAACAACGAGGCCATGTCCAACTTGGACGAATGGCGCGACGTGTACAAGTTTGAGTTTGTCGAGGCCATGCACACCGCCTTCGAGGCACAGTACCCCGGTATCCATCCGGGGAAGGGCAAGGCCAAGGCCAACCCTCCCCCTCTAACGCTATCACAGGTCGTCCGAGACGCGGAACCACAAATCAAGGAAGAGGTGCGGGCGCAAGTCGATGCCCGCATCAAAAACATACATAACGAGATCAGGGACTCCCTGGGGGCCAACGACCCCTTCTGGACGGGAGGCCCGCTACGCGAGTCCATCGCGCAAACAGTCATCCGAGCCACGACAGCCCAGGTACAAGATGACTTGAGCGCCCAACTGAAGGACATACACGCCCAAGCAGAACAACAGCTAGCCGCGCAGAAGACTCAATGCCACCACGAGTATGAGAGGAAGCTGGAGGACTTCAAGACAGGGGTGTGGGACCTGTGCAAAGGATGGAAAACGAAGTATAACAACGCACGTTCCATTCATACCCTCCGGGACCTCGCACACAAGCGAGGCTATGCACTGACACCTCTAGACCCCGACGCCCTCCAACGGGAAGCTGACGCGTTGTCCAAGTACACGCTCGCTCCCCTGGTAGTGGATGGGTACGAACTATCGAGTTCCCCTCCCTCGAGGGCTCACAGCCCAGTCACGGACAAACCACGCACCCCCCCCAACAATCCCGCCCCTCTTTTCCTCTCTGACCCCAATGTCACACCGACCCCGGTCAGGGTCAAACGCATCCGCACCGAGGATCTCCCTCCCTCATCACCGTACACATACCCTCCTCCCGTTTCGCACCTGGAGAACCTCAAGGAGGCCGTCCTCTGGTCATCCTCCTCCCCCAAACTTGCCATTGCAGCCCCCCTCCCTCCTCCCACCCCGATGGAGGAGGACCTCGACTACGCGCTCGAGGTACGGGCGGACTTCGCACAGGCACACAACGGTGGCCTCAGGGCCTCGGTACATGCACCCGCTCTCATCGAGCAACCCTCCCCAGTCCCGGCACACATCCCCAGTGCGCCACCACGGGCAGCTGCTCTCGCCGCACTGGCTGAGCAGCCCGCCATGGCTCCTCCCCCGGTCGCTTTGTCGGCTCCGCCTCCTGTGTTTGAAGACCCTGTCCCTGCGCCCCTCGCGGCAGCACCGACAGACGGTCTCGCTCAGCTGATGGCAGCCCTCAACTCCACCATATCCCGCCTGGAAGCGAAGCTGGACGAGGGGCTCTCTGCGCAGTCCAAACGCATTGACGCCCTTCTCCAGTCACGTGACCCACGGCCCAAGCCCGCGAAAGCGCAATCGGCTAAAGCAAAGGAGGCGGTGGCAGCCCCTCCTGCGCCCAATACCGCTAACGCGCCGGGTCCCCCCGCAATGGACGAGACGCTGAGCCGTATGGCCCGTGTTGATGACCCTGTGGGCGAACCCATCGCGGAGCTATTTACGGAGGGTTCCTCTGCTCTCCCTCCCATCAACCCCGAAAACACCATTATTACCCGTCAGGCGTTCCAACCTCCGGCAGACAAATTGGTCCGACTGGAAACCGACGCCCGGGGTAAACCAATCCCGACCGCCACGATGCCCGTGTCTTGGGCAGGGGTAGTCACCCAGAACGCAGCGCACCAGCAATCCACCGCGGCGGCACACGCCAGACAGACTAACGCCGCCATGGGTCGTACCGCCGGCGGGAAATCGCGACCTGAGACAGCAGCTCGTCGCACAGCATCAGCCAATACCGAGGTCACCGTCATCCGAGGCCACGGAGTCGAAGACGCACTCTTCGAGCTCCAACTCTTCAAACGGGCCCCCTCCACTTTCGTTGCGGAAATCAGGCAAGAAGTTGAACGAATGTCCCAGGGCAAACTCGTCATCCTTGCAGGACGGTGGTCGCAGAAGGCCAACGCCCATAACTTCGTTTACACTTTCCAAGGATCGGTCTCGTTCACCACCATTTTTCCCTACCGCAACCTCCTAGTCAAACCACTCATGGCTGGCTACGTGGTTCCCAACGATGGCTGGACCCATGCCCAGCTGCGCGACGTGTCCACCCGCGCGCCAGACGGCACGATACACGACAACGACACCCTCATCGAGGAACTGAGGCGAAACGCCCCCTTCTGCGACGCGATCTTCTGCCTGGTCCCACACTGGCAGGGGAGCACGTACACAGTAGCCCACTCTGAGAAAACCACCGTAGTTATGGCCTACGTAGACGAGGGGGGCAAAGTCTCCTCCGCCGCAGTAGCAGCCGGAACGTACATGTTCAACTCCCGCGCGCGTCTCATCGTGACCGGGGACTCCCCTTCTATCGTCATGTGCGGACGGTGCCATCGCATCGGCCACGCAACCAACACCCCCGCATGCCCACTCCCCGCCAACGGCGTCCGCTGCGGAGGGTCCCATCACTCCGACGACCACGTCACCTTCTGCACCGGGTACCACCCCACCGCAGGAATCTGTACATGCTCGTTTAAATGTCTGAACTGCCAAGGACGACACGGTACGAGATCCGCTGCGTGCCCACTTAAGAAGGGGTTCGCCCCCCCTCCATTAGTGGAACGCGAGGATCCGACCACTGTCCCACCCCCGCCTGCACCCTCTGCCAAGGGCAAAGGCAAAGAAGCGGCCCCACCCCCGCCCGAGGACCTGGTCTCTACGCAGAGAGAGCCACCCTCGGGGTCTGCAGGTGCGATTACCGCTAACGAAGGGTTCACCGAAGTACGCAAGGGTAAAAGACGCAACGGTCAAGGCGGACTGACAGGCGGCGCGAGGAAGGCTGCTAAGCTCACCTCCGCTGTCCCAGCCCGCCCCCTGACCGCGGCCTCCGCTCCCCCTGCCAAAGCTACCGCTGCGGCACATTTCACCGAATCCCCCCCTCCCCTCCCTGATTGGCACACGGTCCCGACCATCGGGGAACCCCATGTTGCCACCAAGGAAGAGACCCTGGAGGCCATTGCGCGTATCACAAAGGGCTCTACGGATGCCACGCGCAATGACGACCTCGCCATGCTTTGCGAAGACTGGAGCCGACCGGTCCAGGACGATGACCCGCTCGGAACACTCCTGCGGTGCATCCCCTTCCGCTTCGCAGTCAAATATCGCCTTCCCCTATCCACCATAGCCACGGTCAATTTCATCACCAGAGGAAAGTCTATGTCCGAAGGACGATCGATTCTCAAATCCTTTGAAAGGGAATGGGGAGAGATCTCGCCGCACTACTTCGCCCAGAGCAAGGTCGACCACGTACACCACCAGTCCTTCATCTTGCCGGGGGAAATCCTGCCTGCTCCGGAAGACCCGGCAGAGAAGGCCCGAGAAGTCGCATGCGCCACCGCCCTCATCTCATCCTGCGTCGCCGTCCAAGAATTCACGAACCCAACAGCCTTTACGCCCATCCACGATACCACGATCCGAGCCATCGCCACAACCTACGACGTGGCCTTTTTCAAATCAACGAACCAGGAGGAACTCTGGACGGTCCTTGCGGACTACCAGAAATCCACCTCTGCCCTCCTAGCCCCGGAAACCTATGCATAATACAACCATACTTTCAGTCAACATGCGGCGACGCAACGACGCCATGCATACTTTGCTACAGACCAACGACACTGACGATATCCTATGTATTCAGGAACCATGGTTTGACACCATTGGGACCGCCCGACATGACAAGAGCAAATATGGCGTCGACGTTCTCGGTGGGGCGAACCACCAGAACTGGCGCCTTTTCTACCCTACCTACAAAACGGACTCACGGGCCAAAGTTATGATCTATGCCCGTAAACACAGTAGACTAGCCTCTAAACGACGGCTACATCCCGTACAAATAATACCACGACTGGACCTTGCCTCCCACCCATGCCTTCTCATTATCGACGCATGCCTACATACCCATACCCTACGCATTATTAATTTTTACAACGACGTCGCTGACCCTACAGCACTACGCTCCCTACTAACCCTTGATCTAGACCCCATCATCCCCACTATCATCGTGGGAGACTTCAACCTTCATTCACCGCGCTGGTCACCGAGGGGCTGGTCCCCCTCACCTCGAGTAGCTGAGTTCGAGTCGTGGGCAATGGTCCAGACTCTGGAACTCGCCTCGACACCCGGTGCCACCACGCGAAGAGGGACGGCCAACGAGCGCGACAGCGTGCTGGACCTCGTCTGGCACAACCTCGCTGCAATCGAACAACTGTCCCTTTCCCCCCCATCAATCGATTGGGAGGCGTCCATCGGCTCGGATCACGCCGCCGTTCGGACCGACTGGGAGATCACCGGCACCCACAGGGGGGCCAAACAGACAAGGCGCACTGCTTTCCGGGTCGACTTCGATGATGACGATGCCCAAACCGCCTGGACAAACGACATACGTGACCACCTTCCCCCCTTAACACCTCTGACGACTACCGCTGCCCTCGACGCAGCCGCCGAACAACTGCAAACCGCCATCGAAGAAGCCTGCCACGCGCACATGGAAACGAAATCCAGCGGCAAAGCGTGGAAAAACCCGTGGTGGACAGACGAGTGCACAGCCGCCGCTGACACCCTCAAACGGACTGAGCGCGACGGACCGGACCGCCGGGAAGCCAAGAAGGCCCTTAAGCGCACGACTCGTGAAGCCAAGCGTGCACATTACGACAACATCATCACCAATGGTAGAATCTGGGACCTGGCATCATGGCGACATGGCCGCTCTATGGCAGGCATTCCGGCCCTCCGAGACCCAGCCACCAACGACGTTCTGACCAAGGATGAAGACATCGCCGCCGCCCTGGGCCGCAAATTCTTTGTCGAAGATGGCGCACTGGGACCAGTCAACCCGCACCAACCTGACGACCCGCCTCCACTCCCGACAAGGACGCTTGTACCGTTCACCACTAAGGAGCTTGACCCGCTCCTTTTTGGCACGGACAATAAGTCGGCCCCCGGGGAGACGGGTATCTCCTGGCATATCCTTAAAATAGCCTGGGAGACGATCAAAGACCTTACAGCGCACATATTCAACGCCTGCCTCGCCCTAGGACACCACCCCGCATTGTGGCGACGGGCCATCGTGGTGGTTATCCCCAAACCAGGCAAGGCTGACTACCTAGCGCCCAAAGCCTACAGGCCGATCTCGCTCATCGAGTGCCTGAGCAAGCTTCTGGAGAAGGCAGTGGCAAAACGGTTACTCTTCGACGCGGACAAACACCAGCTACTGCCAACAACGCAGTTTGGGACAAGGGCCTTCTCGTCCACACTGGACGCTGGCCTCACCTTGGTGCACGACGTACAGGCTGCCTTCCGCACCAAACGGAAATGCGCGGCACTTTTGTTCGACATCAAAGGCTTCTTCGATCACGTGCACAGAGACCGCATGGTACACACCCTGCAGATCCTCGGCTTCCCTGAGTCGATCGCACAGTGGGTCCGCGTCTTCTTGACGGATCGTAAAGTAAGTCTGTCGTTCAATAACACCCTAGCAGAGGAACGGGACCAGGCGGTCGGAACCCCTCAAGGCTCCCCGCTGTCGCCAATCCTCTCGGCCATCTACACGTCCACCCTGCTGAAGCTAAAGCCACCAACGCCCAATACCACCCTAGCCATGTACGTAGACGACGGGATCATCCTCTCCCACGGCCGCACATGGGACCAAGTCACTAATGGCCTCCGCGACCGATACCGGCAATGCGAGGCATGGCTACGGCAATCAAATCTGGAGCTGGAACCGGACAAGACGGAGCTGATCTTCTTCATCCCCCCACGCAAACGTAAAGACCCCCCCCCTACATACATCCACCTCCCTGACCCCCGATCGAACACGTACTATACCGTTCAATCCTCACCTACCATACGCTACCTCGGGTTCTTTATTAACCACCGCCTCGACTGGGAGCCGCACGTCACTACCATGTGTAACCGCGCGCGCGCCTCCCTGAAGGCGTTACAGCTACTCGGCAACTCCCAGCGGGGCATATCCACGGCAAGCTGGCGACTGCTGTTCAACGCAGTCTGCATGCCGGTCCTGACCTACGGGTGCCAACTCTGGGCCAGCTGCAAGAAGAAGGTCGGCTTGTTCAACAAGGTACAGTTGGTAATGAACGAGGGGGTCCGGGTCATATCTGGCTCGTTCCGGACCGCACCCAGGGCCCCCCTACACGAGTTTCTCCGCATCTTGCCGGCAAGGCACTTCATTGAAAAACTAACTTCCACTTCCGCCCTTAGGCTGTTCCGTGTTCCCCGGACGTCTCAGCTCCTATCCCGTCTGGGTGAGGACTGGGGCGCGCTGGTTCAGAGCGGCCCACACTCCAGCAATGGAGGGGTGGTGAACAACAGAACACTGCTGGTACGGTCTGAAGTATCGGCACAGTGCCCTACTGCCTTAGAGGCTCTCGGCGCGCGCGTCGACCCACTGTTGACCGAGCGCGTCGACGTCGTGGCCATTGCCCCCTGGGAGGTTCCCAACTGGGAGGCGCATGTGACCTACGAAGGGCTGGCGGACCCCAATGAGCGGAAAGCTTACGTCAACGGGCTTTACGCCCTGCGACAAGAGCAAAGTATGCTGATCATCCGCGTGGCGGGAACGGTGTCAAACCGCAACCGCCCGGATACTTTAATGGTGGGAGGTGCAGCCGCCTCACTGTGGCAGGGAGAGACGGAGCCACGCGTTCGGGCGTGGACGCTCGGTACAGGGGTTGAGACTACAGACGTCCACCTCTTCGGCATCTCCAAGGCCGCCGAGCTTATATCAGCTGAGTACGCACGTGCGCCCCCTTCTCACATCTATATTCTTTCTTCGGACAACGGGGCACTCGGCTCCATACGTAATACCCGGTCACTTACACATCAGTCGGAGGTGCTGCGGTTCCACGCCGCCCTCTCATCTTTCTACAGCGTCCACAGGGATACGAGCATCCACCTCGTATGGTCAAAGGAACACAGGAAGAGAGCATCGGACACCCAAGCCAGGTTGGCGGCCCTCTCGGCCTGCACGAACACCCCCTCCGCTACCATCAAACGCATGCGGTCCCCAGCTTTCGTTAAACGTGCCCAGCGCGCTTACGCTTTCCGCGCCTGGGCCCGGGACTGGATCATTCGCGTTAATTCAGATCACCCACCACCCGCCCGCGCCTACGGGCACTCCATTCATTACCACACGCCTCCTGACGGACGCAATCACCCCCTATGGTCCGCTGCCATACCCCCCAAAACGCCTTCCCCCTCATGGAAACCCATCACCCGACGAACGCACTGCACAGCCATGCAGCTTGCGACTCTCCATTCATTCACTTCAGACTACACCACCATCCACCGCCCCGACTTACCCCCGGAAGCTGCGCACTGCCAATGCGGCTTCCTCGATAAATCATTCTACCACCTCGTCTACGACTGCCCCCTCTTCGAGGCACAGCGAAACCACCACCTCTTTTCCGACCGGCGCCCGGAGTCCACCGAGCCCCTGGAACTATTCACCGGAGAAGGCGATGTCGCACATGACTTCTGCCTGTTCCTGCAATCCTCTGGCGCCGCCTCACGACCTGAGAACGTGCCCATCATGCCGTTTGATCCCGGCTGAAGATGCTCTCGACCTCAAAACCCTAGACCCAGCTAAGGCTGCCCGGTGAGTCGCTTGCCTGCGATGACCCATCTATCATACACCCTCTGTCATATCTTATGTACTTGACACGCCACTCTGACTTTGGTCCCCTTTTGGTTCCCGGCCTTCCTCTGGTGAGGTGGCTCTAGTCCGGTTTCTTTTTCCGTACTATTTACCTTCGCACGGCGCACGTGATTACTTAATTACGTTATCTCTCCTAAGTCTCGCTCTGTAGGGAGTTGAGGACCGGCTTTGTATGTTCTACTGCCCCGGAATAAACACGATTCAAAAAAAAAAAAAAAAAAAAAAAATCACAGGCGGTGCTTACGCAAGCCTCTGTTCCTGAGAGTGCAGTGCTTCACAGCCCTCGGATCTGACCATAAGAATTCTTCTTTTTTTTGGTCACCGTGAACTTCTCGGCGGCAAAGATAGATGGCCATATGCACTCAACTTCCTGCGTATCCTAAAGTACTTTCAACTTCATCGAAACGTAACATAAGCAGATGTCGCTTTCGAATAACCCCCCCACAACAATTCCGAGTTGTCGATCGACATTCTACTCCTCTGCTTCCTGCACTACAACGTGCGTACCTACCGAGTAACTAGTACTTAGTGATTTCCCGGCCCTGGCTTTCAGGCCGGAAGCCAGCCTAAGCCACGCATCAGAGGCCAGGCCAAGCTTGAGCCTAGACTCGTAACCAGCCGTTCGAATGAGGATTTTTGAGGGGCCGCAAGCGACTGGAGGATCCTCAATTATCGAGCGGTCCTTGCGCAGCCGGCACCCCCATAGAGCGAGTGGTCACCGGTCTAGCTGTTGCTGTTGTAGCTAGTTACTGGTTTTTAAGCTTCTATACCGCCTAGTACACTGCTAATCAGTCTCACTATGTTCGGCGCGTGCGTAAATGGTGCGATCAAAACCATATTCCACCGAGATAGTACTCGAACAAGCTCTTGTGCCAGTGAAGTCAGCATTGCGAGATGGTGTGAACTTTCAAGTACGGTGCCGATGTTAATGGAAAGAACTCCGTAGGCAGTCCCCATTGTAGCTCCCTTCTAGTGAGAAATGTGGAGTCGACGAAACAATTGTTACCGGAATATGTCGCCAAGTATGAACGTAGTCGTGATGAATCTACTCGAAGTTCTAGCGTAGCGGCAATCCCGCATGCTATCCCTCCCCGACCTGGCCGTTCACGAAAGCATTGCCCGTGTCCCTACCCTCGCTCATGACAACCGTCCTGTGCTTCATCAGCAGCCCAATACGGGCAAGCGTCCCAGCGCACCGCATGTCACGCAACTTGGTGAGGCTATACAATGCATCACGAGAACAGATGGGACGAACGACGCCGGATGGCGGTGGACACTGCAGTAGAGATGGGGCCCGCGCGGAATTATGCGAGCGAGAACCAAAGTGCCATTTGTATGCGCTGGCTATCCATGAGAGGAAAGTAAAAAGAACGGAAAGTGAGAGCCGGGACTCACTTGGGAGTCTGAGTGTTTGACTCTTCAAAGCATTTGGCGACTCTGGCGACGAATTGCTCGCTGCGCTCGGCGGCAGACTGGAGCTGGGTTTGTATTTCTAGGACGAGAGAGGAATCTGTCGGGAAAGCATTACTTGGAAAGAGGAAGTCAAACGCTCCACGAGAATGCATGGGCCAAATAACGCCGGAGGACAGAAACACCGCACTAGGGACGGAATTATGCGAATGAGAAGTAAAGTGCCATTTGTATGCGTTAGGTTGGTCTAGAAGGGAACGAAGAGTAGTGAGTGACAGTAGACAGAGGGCGCACGTCGAGTATATTTGCCGAACCCTAGCGAGGAATTGCTCGACGGCCGATGGGAGACCTGCGTCGGGTGCTGTCTGGTGGGAGAAGACGAGAGGAGGGTGAAAGAGGGATTAGTGAGGGAGCGTAGTCCTTGGAAAAGAAAGGTATGATGTGAATGGTTTTGGTACAGGGGGACTGCGTCGCACAGTGCTTACACGTGGAAGTTGGCGAATGCAAACGTTTTGTCACGGACGGACGTTCGGACTCGACTTTTGTCAGTGGATACCTGGAGCAGTACGGACTCTCACTGAGTCGCCCGGGCCCTTTCGCGAAGGTAATGCATCACATGCGTAATGGCGTCGCCACCGGAACCGCCGAGCGTCGGAACAAACTCTGTAGGAGGGGCAGTGAGGACCCCAGGAGAATGTGCGTGAGCGAAGAAGGATCTAGAGAGTGCAAGAAACACGTCAACGCTGCTCGTCTGCTCGCCACTCACCGCATGGGACATTGTCACCCTCTCCACCGGGACCGGCGGCTACACTCTCGCTGCTCTCTCTCTCGCCCAAACGAGCACGCGCCCTAAAAAGCGCAGGTAATACGCCCATGCCGCTCGCCAGCTCTCTTGCCGCTCCCGTTCACGCAAACCGACGCACCGACGCAGAGCTCCCATCCGGCGACGAGCACAACAGACATTTTATCACCAAAGTCAGCACATGCGTTGAAATGCTTGGCTTTCCCTATTCCTGTTGCCCCTCTCACAGATGACCAGGGCACGTAAATTGTGGGTCGTGTGGCTGACACGCAGCGGAAACAGCGTCGCGGACCCGAATCGACATGCCAGACGCAAAGCTCCCATCCGGGGACGAGAACAAACAGACATTTCGGCGCGAAAGTCAGAAAATACGTTGAAATGCTTGACTCTGCCTGCCGTCGCCGATAGTGGGGTGTAGGGGGAACTATGGCCGTGTAGTGAGAGGAACCCTACCGGATATGCGATAAGGAATTTGGCATTTGGGTGCCGTTCCGTTTGTGAGTGAGGGAATCAGAATAGTAGGAGAGATAACGCAACGGACCGAGCACTTTCTGACTCCGGCAACAAACTTTTCGCTCCGTTCACCACCCAATTTCTATCAGTTTGGAGAGGGGCGAGGTTCACCCGAATCCAGATGAACGTGGCTTACACGTGAACGATGTCACCGATGGGGGGTCTGAAGAGACCGAACGTGAAAGGAGTAGTGCCGAAGGATGGACGAGTGCTGGGAAAAAGAAAAACGTTGCCTTTGGGTTTACGTTTACAGTCACGAAAGTATGACTTAAAGAAACAATTATTGTCATGCTTGTCTATGATGCTTGTCTATGGCGCAGCGCTGTGGCCGACGGTAGGACTTTATTTGCTCGTATTTATGTGAGCCCGTTGACAAGTAACCGGTTGCGATCGAACCAGTCGTGCCGAGCTTCATTCGAATCATGTGTGCTGTGCAGTGTTATCACATACACGGATACGTGGGGACTCTCACCTCGCAGTAAGCACAATGTCGACCAGTCTCCGGGTGTCTTCCACTTCAAATTTTCAATCAATCCTCGATAAAGCCTTGATCGAGTACAAGAAGAAGACCGGAAAAGACCTCATTACCCATTCACTCGCCGATCAGATAAAGAACTGTGACTCTCCTGAAGCTATCCTCACCGTGCTTCAAGGGAAAGCCAACGAACTCAAACGGTCCCAGAGCAGCGATGACCGACTCACCAAGTGGCTCACACCTACCGTGAATATTCTCAGCGCATTCTCATCCACCCTTGGCGACGGCGTCAGCACGGTGAGTGCCAGTATGTTGCCTGAATACCGGCCAGGGTCCTAACTTTAACTTTCAGGTCTTTCCCCCTTCCAAAGTTATCTTTTCTGCTATCGGTATCCTCCTTGTTGTGAGTCCGGTCTTCTTACCTAGTTCACGATAACACATGAAACGCCGTCATCCACAGGCGGCAAAGGACACCGCAGCAAGCCGCGATGTGCTTATCGAACTCTTCGATAAAATCGAAAGCTTTTTTGTACGCATCCAGACCTATACTGAAGTCCCACCAACTGCGGAAATGATAAACGTGATGGGGAAGATTATGGCCGAAGTGTTGTCTATACTCGCTATCATGACAAAGGAGATGAAGCAAGGGCGAACGAGTGGGTTCATCCCTAGCACTGAGTTCCCGTCACTTAAATTCGACCAGAAACGTTTTTTAAAAGGTTGGCGGGAAGGACCGATGTTGAAGACGCATTGCGGAGGTTGGATAAATTGGAACAGGGGGAGCTCCGTACAGTGGCTGCGCAAGTGTTAAAGACCACTGGTGATATCAAAGACGGTACGTAGCTCATTCCGCGTCATCTGGTCGCACAATTTATTTTGAAAATCGTCCATAAGGGGTGGAGCGAATAGAAGTGATCGCGCAACGAATCGTAACCGACGTAGGCGCCCGCGATTGTTCGTACTGTCATGATCGCAAATCCTTATACAAGCTTACGCATCGTCGTAGGGGAGCATTTGCTACAGAACCTCCGTAGATGGCTGTCTCCGCCTGATCCGTCAATAAATCACAACATTATGTGCGGTGCCCAACACGAGAGAACCTCGGCGTGGTTGTTCAAAGAGGTTATCTATGAGGAATGGGAATCGAAGGGCCCGTTGCTGTGGATTCATGGGAAACGTATGTTCTCACGACACGGGGTTTTACTTGTCCTTGACCATTTTGCTTTTGTAGCTGGCTCAGGCAAGAGCGTTCTCTGGTTCGGTATTTTATGGTCACCGTATACAGGCGCTTACGTTCTCGGCCAGCTCGGCAATCGTTCAGCATATTTTAGCCCTGCGCGATGCTGGATTAGCCTCAATAGCTTATTTTTATTTCGACTTCAGAGATACCGACAAGAAGCATAGGCGCAACCTCCTCTGTTCGTTGCTTATCCAACTTTCGGCCTACTCGAATGCGTGTTGCGAAATACTGTACCGCATTTATTCAGAATGCGGGCAAGGCACACAACAACCCAGCGATGACACCTTGAAGAACTGTCTATGGGAGATGTTCTCAGTCACGTCGGCCCAACACCCGATCTACATTATCATGGACGCCGTCGATGAATGTCCCGATACCCCTGGCGCGCCGTCTCCTCGACAACAGGTTCTGAGCCTCGTTAAAGACCTTGTTGATCGCCGCCTGCCGAATCTGCACATTTGTGTCACTAGTCGGCCTGAGATCGACATCCGCAACACTCTCGAGCCCTTGACATCGTGGCGCATCTCCCTTCACGATCAACCCGGACAGAAGAAAGACATCGCCGAATATGTCAGCTCTGTGGTTCCTTCTGACGTCAAAATGAAAAAATGGCGGGAAGATGACAGGACGCTGGTTATTGAGACGCTGTCTGAGAAGGCGGATGGCATGTGAGGCGGTACTTCACTCTCCCCATATTTTCTCTTGATATCGATCATTCAGGTTTCGATGGGTGTATTGTCAGTTGGAGATGTTGAGGCACTGTCTCGCTCCCAGTCTTCGGCGTCAACTTAATGAATTGCCGAAAACCCTGGACGAAACATACGAGCGAATCCTGAAGGAGATCGAGTCTACGAACCAAGGTCGTCATGCGCGTCGTCTGTTGCAATGCCTTGCGGTAGCTATACGACCACTTCGTGTTGAGGAACTCGCGGAGGTGCTTGCGTTCGACCTCGATGCGGTCGAGGAAGAGATCCCGAGGTTCCACGCGGAATGGCGATGGGAAGACCAGGAACAAGCTATATTGTCTGCTTGTTCGAGCTTGATTTCCGTTATCGACAGCGACGATTCCCGGATCATCCTATTTTCGCATTTTTCGGTAAAGGAGTACCTCACATCGGATCGTCTTGCTACCACAAGTGGAGATGTCTCACGGTATCACATTATCCCCGAAGCTGCGCATTTGACTCTTGCGCAGATCTGTCTTGGGGTTCTACTCAATTTGGACCATCACGTTGACAAAGAGTGCGACCAGAGTAACGACGAGAACGGTGGCAAACACAGCGACAAGCACCTCCCTCTACTCAAGTACGCCGCTGAACACTGGGTTTCGCACACCCAGTTTGGGGACGTGTCGTCATGCCTGAAGGACGCGATGAAGACTCTCTTTGACCCGGATAAGCCATACTTTTGGGAATGGATACAGATAGACGACCATGACAAATACCTTGGAATGTCGTACTGGCAGGACCTTGGGCAGGACTACTCTCGGAGCTACAAACCTAACCCCATGTACTATGCCGCTCTTTGTGGATTCTATGACCTAGTTCGCCACCTCATTGTTAAACACCCGGAGCAAGTAGATTACCATGGTGGTAATCACAAGTCTCCCCTGGTCGCGGCACTATCCAACGAACACATTCGAGTTTCGGAGCTCCTACTTGAGCACGGCGCGCATGTTCATGTTCGTGAAGACCCTCCACTTTGCCACGTGGTCACATTCTTGAGCGACGCCGCCTGTATCAATGCCACGGTGTTTCTGCTCAGACATGGCGCAAATGTGAATGCTGGGCGGAATGATTTCGCGACTCCTCTGCATGTGGCAGCAAGTACGGGACGTCTCGAGGTAGCTCGGATATTACTCGAACACTCGGCAGACGTCGATATTCGGGACGACAGGGGCCGGGCTCCATTGCACCTAGTCTCAGACTCGGACAGGTATGGGATGTTTGGCGAACGTGAAGACGAATGTTATGTGCTTGCGCGGTTATTAGTGGAACGCTTCGCGGACGTGAACGCACAAGATATGGATGGCGCAACCCCATTACATTTCGCATTACATAATGGACAGCTCGAGATTGCTCGGCTGCTGCTCGACCATGGCGCAAATCCCCACGCAGAGAACGTCCAAGGCCAGAACACACTGCATGAGCTGTCACTCTGTGAAACACATTTTCCTTTTCACGACGACGATCGTAAACACCTCCAGGACGTTCTCAGTGTCGCACAGCTTTTATTGGATCACAGCGTAGACATAAATGGTCTAGATAAGGACCACGCAACCCCATTGCACTTCGCATCCTCATATGGGAGGCTCGAGATCGCCAGACTGCTGCTTGACCATGGTGCGAAAGCCAACGTGGAGAATGTTCATGGCCAGACCCCCCTGCACCTAGTATCACAAAGCGAAAGTTTCGCTTGGGAGAAGCCCGATGTCACACGGCTATTACTGGAGGTCGGCATGGACGTGAACGCGAAAGATAAGAGCCAGGCAACCCCTTTACATTTCGCATGCTTCCATGGGAACTTTGAGATCGCGTTGGTGCTGCTCGAGCATGGTGCAGACGTCAACGCGCAGAACGCTGATGGCCAAACCCCGTTACACCGGCCTGAGGTACTAGTAGTATCACGCTACAGACCTCCCCAAGAGAATCCCCGGGTTGCACAGCTAATGCTAGTGTGCGGTGCGGACGTGAACGCACGAGACAAGGATCAGGCAACCCCGTTACACTTGGCATCCTACGGGTCATTGACCAATACCGCACAGTTGCTGATCAAAAATGGTGCAAATATCCATGCGGAGAATGTCCGGGGCCAGACCCCACTGCACGTGGTGGCTCAAGGTGTCAATGACCTGTCTAGTGAGAACCTCAACTGGGATCTCGTGCGGCTATTACTGGAGCAAGGCGCGGACGTGAATGCCCAAGACAAGGACCAGGCGACCCCATTGCATTTGGCGTCTTTCCATCTGAAGCCCAGGATCGCACGGATGTTGTTAGACAACGGCGCAAACGTCAACGAGGTGAACACCCACGGTCAAAACGCATTGCACCGATTATCGCAAACTTTAACTTACCTTGAAATTGTTCATCGCGGTGGACTCATCTCTTCTGAACGTGACTTTGCGCAACTATTATTGGAGCGCAATGTAGACGCGAATGCACGAGACAAGGAGCAGGCAACTCCGTTACATGTGGCATCCTACTATGGACATCTACGTGTCGCAGAGGTGCTGCTCGACCACGGGGTACAGGCAAACGCAGAGGACTTTCGGGGCCAGACACCCCTGCACAAAGTGGTACTAGGCAATCATGGCTATCGGAGTTTCGGGATGGACTCGTTGGATCTAAAAAGACATCCAGGCAGAGTTGTTCGAATCGCCCAACGATTACTAGAGCGCGGTGCGGACGTGAACGCACAAAACAAAGACCGCGATACTCCGCTACATCTGGCATCACGCCTTCGGTTGCACGAGATGGCGCGAATTCTTCTCAAGCACGGTGCCGATGTTAATGTGAAGAACTCGGAGGGAAAGTCCCCGTTGCAGCTCGCTTCTGGGAGAAAAGGGAAGGCAATGAAGCGATTATTATTGGAATATTCCGCTAAGCACGATACGCAGCCGTGATGCATCTGTTCTACAACAGATAAGTGTAGAAAGGTTGCGTTGTTTGATATGGTTCGGATATATAGATAGTAGATAGTAGCATATGATGTGAAGGGGAAATCTCGCACGTTACCCCTGCCCTGGCCATTCGTGAAGGCGTTGTCCCCACCCCCACCCTCGCTCGCGATAATACCCCGCGCACCATCAGCAGTCCACACGGGCAAGCATCTCAGCGTACCGCGGCAAGTCACGCAACTTGGTGAGGTCATCGAGCATGCCACACGTAACACCGGTAGCCTCACAGGAGAAGACGCAGGCATAGGTAGTAAACGGTCTGGAAGTCAAACGCCTGACGAGAATGGATGGGACGAACAACGCCGGAGAGCGGCGAACACTGCAGTAGAGATGGGGGCCGCGTGGAATTATACGCGCGAGAAGCGAAATTGTATGTGCTGGTTATCCATGAGAGGAAGGAAAGAAGGAGTGCCAGGTGACGGCAGAGACTTGCTGGAGAGTCCAGGAGGACACACGCCGAGGCTTCGAGATAGACGGTAGAACAAACCTCTACCCCACCCGCGCCTTCAATGGAGACATCCCTCCCACTGGCGCCTTCGCTGGTGCCAGTAGCGCCAGGGCGCGCTGCGGAATGCGACGCGACACGCTTGATGCGCCCCTCGAGCGGACCACGGAGGATTTCCTTAATACCACCACTGGCGTAACCGTCCTTTGAAGGCGCCCCGGACGCAGACACAGGTTCCGGGAACGTGGCCGATGTCTGTGTCAGCGGTAACTCTGGGAGTGCGATACCCTACGGGGGCAGGAACGAACCCCACCGGATGAGCTGAGCGCTGAGCCTTCGATTTGGCTGACGATGTTGGCCTGTCGGAGATGTCGGGCCAAGGGCGCCCGGGTTTGGTTGAGGTGTCTCCGGTCCGGTCACTCCTCCGGTCAACCGGAACTTCGGGCACTTCGGGCTGGAGTCGTCACCACTGTAACTTCTTTCACACTGCCACCGGCTCGCGGTGGACTCACAGGAGAAGACGCGAGCTGCTGGTAAATAGTTGGGAGGCAAAACGCCTCGCTGGCACGGGACAAACAACGCCGGGAGCGGGTGGACACCGCAGCAAGGACGCATGCCGCAGGAAATTGCTAGCGAGAAGAGAGACGCCATTTGTATGCAGAGGCCGTCCATAATAGATTGGCTCAAGATATTGGTGATGCCTGCGACGAACTATTCGTTGCGCCCGTCGGTTGACAGGAACACTGCGGCAGCGCCCAGCGTGTCTGTTTGGGAAGGACGAGAGAGAGGAACTGGTGAGGACGTGTAGTCCTTGGGAAAAGGTATGTCACGAATGACCCTCGTACGAGGGGACTGCTTGCGCACTCACACTAAAAGTTCACTCATGGGCGTGTTACCCTAGCCTTTGTCGGGAGAGAGGAGCAGGTTCGCAGCGAGTCTACTATAAGGGAGGCGACGACCGGTGGAGAGACGTATGCTGCGAGAATGTGCGTGAGCGAGGAATTGCGACCCGGGAATCACTAGAAACATACTCACGCCCTCGTCTGGACAGCGTTCGCCGCTCACACATTTCCGCGCATTGACGCATTGGCCCTTCTCTCCAACATTGACTTGTTTCTCGCTACCCTCGCGAACCCGAATCGACGTGCCAGACGCAGAGCTCCCGTCCAGCGATCCAGCGACGAGGGCGACAAACATTTCGACGCCAAAGTCGGCAAATACGTTGAAACAGTTAACTCTGCCCGCTGCTGCCCTCACACATATAGCGTGAAAATGGTGGGTCGTGTTGCCGATACGCGGTGGAGCAAATGACGGTATGAGTCACCCGAGTACTGTTAGAATCGAGATCGGGGCCGCGATTGGCGCGATGAGGCATCCTTGAATTCCAGGCCTCCGTATCGGTAGTTGGGTGTACTGTAAGGGAACCCGACGCCGTACGTGTAGAGGTAGGACGAATATTACCGGGTGGGCGATAAGGATGGTGGCGGGGATGAGTACTCACTGCGTTGATGTGGGCTCGCGGGGAGCATTTGCCCTTTGGATGCCCTTCCGTTTGTGTGAGTGAGAAAGATCTGGAATGGGGGAGATAGCGTACAGACCAAGCATTGCCCGACTGGCTCCGGCAACGTTTCGTTCCGTTCATCGCCCGACTTCTGCCAGTCGGGAGGTGGAAGAGACAGGAGGCGGCCTAGTCTAGCCCGATTTGACGTGGCACGACACTTGTTGAACGAGAAGACAGTGATAGTCGGGATGGCTGGACCGACGTGAGTCGGAGCCGCGTACTGGCGATCCGGTCGCGAATGATGAACCGGTTCTTCCCGACGCGTCCATGGTATCAAGTCATGCGTGCGTCAATCACCGAACGAGAGGCGTTGATTCGTCGTTGCACAAGAGGCAGTGCACACGTTCGATTGCCCTGAGAAACGTGGTCCTCATCTCACATTCTCCCTAGCACTGTTGTCTGACTCGGTGTCGCAAAATCGCAATGTCGACCAGTCTCCAGGTATCCTCATCCGTCCCAAACTTCCAACCAATCCTCGAAAGGGCCCTGAAAGAGTACAAGAAGAAGACCGGAAATGAACTTATCACCCACCCGCTCGCGAAGGAGATAACAAGCTGTGGTTCTCCTGAAGCTATCCTCACTGTGCTTCAAGGGAAGGCCAACGAACTCAATCAATCGAGCAGCGATGAGCGACTCACCAAGTGGCTTACACCAACCGTGAATGTCCTCAACGCACTCTCCGTCACCCTTGGTGAGGGTATTGGCACGGTGAGCTCATAATATATTACCGGCGCATCATACCTGGTCTATGTCCTAACGTTAACTCTCAGGTATTCCCTCCTACTAAAATCATCTTTGCTGGAATCAGCATCCTCCTCGTGGTAAGTCTTCTCGCTTATTCCTACCTGTAGGTCGTGATAACACCATCGCACGCAGGCGGCGAGGGACACGGCAGCGAGCCGCAATGCGCTCATCGAACTCTTCGACCAGATCAAAAATTTCATTGTACGCCTCAAGACCTACACCGAAGTCCCTCCGACTGCGGAAATGACGAATGTGACGGGGAAGATTATGGCGGAAGTGCTGTGTATGCTTGCTATCGCGACAGGGGCGATGAAACAAGGACGAACGAGTGAGTCCAGTTCCGGCGCTGAACATCGCTTCATTTTAATTCGACCAGAAACGTTTCTTAAGAAACTGGCGGGAAGGAAAGATATCGAGGATGCATTACAGAGGTTGGATAAATTGGAACAGGTGGAGCTCCGTATGGTGTCTGCGCAAGTGTTAAAGGCCACCGGTGATATCAAGGACGGTGCGCAGCTCTTTCGTCTCGCGGCATAATTCATACTAAACCTCTTCGGGTTTAGACGCGAGGGAAACAAAAGTAATGGTGCGGCAGATTGTCGGCGATGTCAGCTCCCGCGAATGTTCGTATTGTCACGACCTCACCACGAATACTTGTAGAAGCTCACACACAACTGTAGGGGAGCGGCTCCGAGGATGGCTCACTCCGCCTGATCCATCGACGAATCACATCAATGCGCACGGCACCCAGCATGAGAGAACCGCGACGTGGGTTTTCAACGAAGATATATTTAAGGAGTGGGAGTCGTCGGAGTCGGGATCCTTGTTGTGGATTCATGGCAAAGGTATAGGTGATCTCACTCTGCGGGATTCACATCTCACAGAGGGCTCCTGCTTTCGTAGCTGGTTCTGGGAAGAGCATACTTTGGTTAGCCATTCTGTTTTCTCCGTATACCGATACTCATGTCCTCGATCAGCTCCGCGATCATCCAGCATGTCATCACTCTACGCGATGCCGGGTCGGCCTCCGTCGCCTACTTCTATTTCGATTTTAGAGATCTCGACAAGAAGGATTGGCGTAACCTCATTTCTTCACTTCTAATACAGCTTTCTTCTCGATCCAAGCCTTGTCTCGACGTACTCTCCCGCGTCTATTCGACCTATAACGATGGCAAGGAACGGCCCAGTGAGCGGGCTTTGTTGCAATGCCTGAAAGACATGCTCATGGCGCCATCCCTGTCTCAACTCCCCACTTACATCATCCTGGATGCCCTTGATGAATGTCCCAACACGTCCGGCATTCCAACTCCGCGAGGGCATGTCATTGGATTTGTAAAAGATCTTGTGGACCTCCGCCTCCCGAATCTACACATATGCATAACTAGTCGTCCGGAAATTGACATCTGGACTGCTCTGGAACCTTTGACATCGGGCCACTTCTCCCTTCATGATCAACCTGGACAGCAGAGAGATATCGCTGAATATGTCAGTTCTGTGGTTCAATCCGACCCCCAAATGAAAAGATGGCGAGGAGATGACAGAAAACTGGTTATTGATAAGCTCTCGGAGAAAGCCGATGGCATGTAAGGCGATGTTTCGTTCTCCACGATATTTCCTCTTATCTTAATATTGGTCATGTAGGTTCCGATGGGTCTTCTGTCAGTTGGAGATGCTGAGGCATTGTCTCGCTCCGAGTCTTCGGCGCCAACTTAATGAACTACCAAAAGGTCTGGACGAGACATATGAGCGGGTACTGAAGGAAATCGAATCCACAAACCAAGGCCGACATGCGCGTCGTCTGTTGCAGTGCCTTGCCGTGGCTATGCGGCCGCTTCGTGTTGAAGAGCTCGCAGAGGTACTTGCGTTTGACCTGGATGTAGCCAAAGCCGAAATCCCGACGTTCCATGCGGAATGGCGATGGGAAGACCAAGAACAAGCGGTGTTGTCTGCTTGTTCGAGCCTGATTGCCGTCGTTGGCGGCGATAATGCCCGGGTTGTCCAATTCTCACATTTTTCGGTGAAAGAATACCTCACATCGGATCGTCTTGCGGCCGCAAGTGGAGATGTCTCACGATATCACATTGTCCCGGAACCTGCACATTTGATACTTGCGCAGGCCTGCCTTGGGGTTCTACTCAATTTGGATCACCTTGCTTGACAAGGTCTACTACAAAGTGAGAATTACCTAAGAATCCTGAAATTGTCTACATGTACAAAGCCGACCGCCACACATACAAAGCCAACAGGTGACAAAGCCAACCTATTATTGTAAACATGTACAAAGCAAACTGACACCGTTTGCGAAACGACCGAAACGACCTCAGGCTCACTTTCCCAATTTACTTTGATCCTGTGTTTTTGACACTTTTTGTACACCGTCTTCTGTACATTTCTGAATTCACCCATGCCACTCATCTGCGAAGCGACCCCATCTTCAAAGTTCACTCTGATCCTGTGTCGGAGAACTGCCGACAAGATCGTCTAAGTTCATCAATGCAACTAGAAAGAGTGGAGCCCAACCCTCGCCCGTGACTTGCCTGCCTTTCTCGCACCTCGCCTCAACCATCTTATCATCTTCCATCGTCTTCAATCCAACTCGCCGAGTCCATGTCTCTCGCTGCTAAGTCGACCTCTATCTGCCCTGCACTTGCAGGTGCCCCCCACGCCGCACCCCTGAAGTCTTCACCGTCACTGCCTCGTCTGCATGGAAACCCGTCACCGCTACCTCTATCTACCCTTCGCCACACGGGAGTCCACCGTCACCGCCACCCCGTCACGGCGCGCAGGACCCGTCACAACGTCATCAGAACACTGTGTGCAAGCCCCACTTCAAACCGCCACAACGCCACGACGACGCGCAAATCCCGCCACGACGCAAGCCGCAAACGACGACGAATGAGGCCACTGGCGACGGCAGCAACACGGTGACGAAAACAACGCGGCGATGACCGCGACTGTGACAGAACGACACGCGTAACGCAACGGAGCGATGTCCGCGACCACGGCAACGCAAAGCAATGAACAACACAGCGGTGTTACGACATCTACGCGCCAACGACCACAACAACGGAAGTCGACGGAACATCGTTCCATTTACTTAGTACAGTACACTTATGTTGAAAATAAAATAAAATTTGTTGCCCCATTTCTCATCTTTCTTTTTTTCGCCTTTGGCTGTCATTCCCGCGACCAACCCCGGTGTCTGAACCCCATCTACGACGGCCAGGCTCGTATTTTTGAGCAAGCCCAAAAGGCCCAGTGATGTTGAAAAACCCTACCAAAATATATACAGGCAACGGCTCTCACCAAGCAAGGTCATAGTCGACAAAGTCAACGCCTAGTGCTTACGTCATCAGAGAGAACGAGGGCAGCGGCAAGAACAGCGCCGAAGGGGCTCCTTGAACCGCAACCACCACCATGGTCCGGAATTTCCCACGGCTAAGCCGGGGCAAGGATGGGGAAGAGAGGCTGGTATACGCTGCACTGGCAGTAGTCCGTCCTCCACCCTCGCACACCAGTGGCCTATAACGTAGAACCAACGAACCGCGAACCATGATCCCCGAACCCACCCCACCGAAGTTGACGAGCGTGTATAGTCTGAGGAAATGTAACAACAACCCCTGTAGCGACCAATTACCGTAATTAATCACCTATAATGTAGCGAATAGTCATCTACACCCCCCACTACGAGGGATCCCAATAGACCACACACCCAACGATAAAACTCAGTGGAACGCCCCTGCCTGGTAAAAAGCCCAAAGTGACACCACTCTGCCAGCAATTACAGCTGAGACAGAACACGCAGCCGACCCCCCTGAGAATCACCGCCCATACAATCCATCACCCCCCCTCCACAACACGCCCCACACGTAGCGACAGAAAACGACAGCCCACTCCACTCAACTCACACCTCTACAACACCCTCCGCCACACCCGCCTCCCCTCCATACCATGATCCACCGCACACTTCCCAAGACGACAACAACGGGCACGGCACACTGACCCCCCAAGTCGAACCACCCGTGAGTAATCGCCCACTTCGACCACCTCCGACACTAGCGACATTACAGGGCCCCGGCCGATACAGAAGACGGCAATCAAGTGTCAATATACCATCACTGCAAATAACGCCCAATGCAGCGCAGCAACATACTTGCCGCCATCGCGTAAGTACAACCTGCAAATAACAAGCACAAAGAACCATGCTCACCAATGGTTATAAGACCACCCCCCGAGTGATCCCCACACCTCAGGCCACCATGAGCAACGCAGTTACAACCCCCATGTTGACTGACACATCCCTTGATTCCGTCCCAGAGGCCCCACCCAGAGAATCAACGCTAAGGACGTCCACAGCGACTTGCGTAGCGCTCTCAAGTGGCCCCGCTGCCAGCACTGCCGAGGCTCGCAAAAACAAAAAGAAACGTAGTAAGTAATCATCGATCGGAAGAAAGCGCAAAACTAACTCGTCCAAGAGCAACCCACACAGCCGGAGGAATCCACCCAAGGAGTAGCCTCTGGATCAGACTTGCTTCCGCCCTCTGGATCTGTGACCCCTGCTCTCCCGCCTCCCTCTGGACCTACCGTACCACTGCCTACGCCCGCATCCCCCTCTACGGACCTAGCTAGGGAAGTGCTCCAGTTCACCAATGCGGCCCTCGCCAACGAGGACATAATGGGCTTCGCCCTGAACATGGATGGCCCCCCACCGTCCTACGTGATGCCAACATTCTACAGGGACTCCACCCTGACCCCCATAGTCTCCCCCTCGCGCAACCAGGCACCGGCGGCGTTCGCGCTCCCGATCCTACCCCTTCCTACCCCAGATGTCGTCATGCGGCCCGTACATGTTATCGCCAGTGCGCCAACCCAGTCCCCCCAACGCATCTCCAACGTACTCACACCCCCTACCCCCCCCGGAAGGACCATCCCAGCCATCGCGGCCCACACCAACATAGCCCCCCTTGTCACCAAAACGACAAGCGTCTCGGACAGACTGGAGGAAGCAGCTAACGACGACAGTAACACGGTCGGAAGATCCCTAGCGCGCAACCCCCTGGAGATGTACACGGACGGCCCCATGCCCCCAATCCAAGATGATACACCCGCCTCTATCTTCAACTTCATCGACATCGGACTGGTCCGCAAGTGGGAACAACAATCCGGGAAGCTGATCGTAGTCCCGTTCGACAACGAGGCACAAGCCGCAGACGCATATGAGTATACCTGCAACCGCATCCTCACCGCGATCGCGGAAATCACAAAGAGCCAAGATGCAAGCGTCGCAGCCCCCAGGCAGAGCGCCGATGCCGCTGACAAAAAGCGGATGCCCCTAGCCTTCCTAGTCTACAATCTGACGAACAAACAGGCCGATCTTGTTCTCCAACGCCATGTATGGTCCTCACAGGCTATCACATTCCGCGCTACACGCTTTGGACACACTTGCCCAAACTTCATGTTCTCCATAAGTGGCCTTGGCACCATTTCCGTTAAAGCTGTCCACCCGATTGTCAAACAGGTATGGGAAAGCGAAGCGACCCGAACCTTCATCCAATCCCTAGCAGACCAAGTCCCGGAGGAGGAGAAAGCGCAAACGCGAGCCGAACTGGACCAATTGATGAAATCGTTGAGTATTACCAGACTAGACACCAAGGAGGCCGGCAACGTACTGAAACCCCTTCCCGGGACTGGCCGGATGGAATGGACCAACAAAAGACACCAGAGAGACACCCGCTCGAAGGAACGGAGGCACCCCGGGATCGGCGAAAAGGTATCAATCCCCGAGAGTGAAATTGTGTTCTTAACCCGTAAAATACTACACGGTCCCAATGGATCTAGTCTACAGTATTAATGTTACTATACGGCTCCAAAATGGAACCAGTCTCCAAAAAACCAGTTGAAATAAAAAGGAATGACCAATGATCCATTCCCGAACGTATATAACCAGCAAGCCATGAGAGGAATAGACCAAGTCGCATGTCGCACCCCAGCCCCCCTTGCCACTCCCACGCCCAGGCTTCCTCCCACCCTCCTCGCCAGAGGGAAAAACGCGCGCCTCGTGCCTATGGCGCGCCACTAGGTACCCACACGTACCCCCCACCACCAGGGGCGATCACCACACCGAACCATACACCCAAAAACCAAAAACTGAGAGCGAGTATCACAATCGCGTCTCTAAATATGAACGGATTTGCTGCCCCTGCTAAGAATATGAATGGAATTGAGAAATGGTCGTCGGTGTACAAAACAATGAATAAAAATAAAATCGCGATACTAGCACTACAAGAAACGCACCTAGACGACGACCTCCTTGAGAACATACACACGTGCTTCGGGAAAAGGCTCTACGTGGTCAACTCACAACTCCCGACGAATCCGCGTACTTCAGCGGGAGTGGCCTTCGTTATAAACAAAGCGCTAATCGCTGATACGACTGCGCTCTCCCTGCCTGGTGAAATTGCATTTTTTACACTCTCAGCCGCACTCGCCCGCACTCTACCGCACTCAGCTGCGCTCAGCCACGCTCAACTGCGCTCAGCCGCGCTCAACTGCGCTCAGCCGTGCTCGCCCGCGCGCTCAGCCGCGCTTGCCCGCGCTCTACCGCGCTCACCCCTGCTCTCTGTGCTCTCAGCCGCGCGCTCAGTCACACTTGTGCACGCGCGCTCAGTCACGCTTGTGTGCGCGCGCTCAGTCACACTTGTGCGCACGTGCTCAGTCACGCTTGTGCGCGCGCTCTCCTGCACTTGCCCGCGCTCTGTGCGCGCTCTGCTGCACTCTCAGCGCGCTCGCCCGCGCACTTGCCGCGCTCTCAGCCGCACTTTGCCGCGCTCCCTGAGCGCTCGGCTTCCCCCTCTTACTCCGGACTCTCCCCTTTGTGCCTTAGCTTTCCCCTGGTTATATAATTCACCCTCTTTCCTTAGCTTACATTCCTCAGTATATAGGCCATGTAACTACAACTTTACAACCCAGATTCTAATAGTAGAGTTCTCCCCTCCAATTTCGGACTTCAGAGCTCAGTGCAGTTCTCCCCTCGCGTTCCTCAGTGTGCCGCACTCGCGCGCGGCCCTAGCGACTCAAGCGCGACGCGTTCCTGACCCCAGCGGCCACTCATACGAAGTTTCGCACCGCGCCTGACACGTGCGTGACCATTTGCGACCACTTGCGACCAACCGAGCGCACTTCCTTTCCCGACCTCGCCGCACTCGCGCGCGGCTCTAGCCCTTTGACACCGACGCGCCCGCGACCGCCGCGGACCCGCATACGACCGCTCGCGCCCCGCGGAGGCCTGCGCGACACCTCACGACGCTTCACACCCCCTAGACCCTGCGCAACTCTGACTGTTTCCTAACGCTTAGGGACAGTTTAGTATATCATCTGGTGACCACCGCAGGGGGTGGAAGCATCATTTCAGCTTTAGGCCTCAAGTATTACTTCCTGACCGCGTTTTTGCGCGTTTTGCGCAGTTTTACCCAACACACTTAGCGACATCACCCGGAAGCATTCCTGGCTATTCCCTCATTCTTCGACACACTCTCGCATTTTCCAACCCCAGCAGCGTCTCCGCACATTTCTACTTGTTTCCTGTCTTTGCCTCCGTTCCCCCTCGCTCTCTCACAGTTTTCTGACCCTCAAGCGACCCCTGCGCCACGCTTAGTCACGCTTCACCTTAGGACTTAGGACCCTCAAACACCATTCCCTGCAGTTTCCCCTTGCAACGCGCGGCGTCTCCTGTCACCTTTAGCACCTTGTGGCTTTAGTGCGCGACCAGTTTTCCAACCACAAGCACCCACCGCGGAAGCGACCCAATTCAGCGACACCCCCAGCGAAACCACGCGATGCCATTCCAGGACTTGCCAGCACCGACGCGAGGACAGCGCGCCCGTCCTCGACCTCTCAGACCCATGCGAAATCCTGCGCTATTTTGATGACATAGAGTTCTTGTTTCTGAAGCACCGCGTCTCAGACGACCAGGAGAAGAAGCGCGCAGCAGTGCGCTACCCTAGTGTAGCAGTCGAGCAACTGTGGAAGACCGCGCGCGCATTCAGCGATACTGCGCGCTCCTATGAAGACTTCAAAGCGGAAGTCATCGCGCTCTACCCAGAAGCGATAGCAGCGCAGGAGCACACCCTCGCGGATCTCGACGAGCTTGTCGCGCATCACGCTGCGCACACCAATTCACTCAGAGATTGAGCTTGGAGTGTACTACCGCGAGTTCCTCCTTGTCTCGCGTTTCCTTGTCGCGAAGGACCGTATTTCCAGTGCAGACGCAAGCACACCATCTTCTAGCGAGCTTCGAGCCTCGCCTTGCCACTGCTGTCCGCGCTCGACTTGTGCGCACATTCCCTGACCATCTCCCAGACGACCCATATGAGACAGATGCTGTTTATGATGCAGCGCTATTTGCGCTCGCGTGGCAGCGCGCCGCGCCCCTCGTCGAACCACCGCGCGACGTTTCAACACCTTTCACATCATCACTAGCATCGCCCGCATTATTTACGTCCCCGCCGCTGACAGTACAGGCATTCCCGCTTGCTACAGAGCCGCGTTCGCCCGCACCATCGGACCCACGCACTGTGACACATGCGCTCAAGCAAGAGTGCGCCGCGTCTCTCGTACCAGCGCCGCGCGATGCGGCGCTGCTTTCCACCACGTCTCCAGCGACCCCTCTACCAATTCAGATACCGCCGCAGCCAGCCCAAGTGTTCCTGCCCGCGCTACAGTTTGTACAGGCAGATGCACCTGCCACAGTTCCCACCTTCGCTCCAAAGTGCGCCGCGCCCCTCATATCGGCCGCGCGCGACGTTCTGCCGCCGTCCGCGTCGACACTAGCACCGCGCGCGCCAGTTCTACCTACGCCGACGCCAGTCAACGCATTTCTGACCGCCCCAGAACCAGCCCAACCCGCGCAACCAGACGCGACTGCCGCGACGCTTGATGCCCTCGCCGAAGCAATCGCGTCCCTCAAGAGTGGTTTAGAGGCAATCCTCGACACGCAGAAGAGCGCAGAGTCACGCGCTCCAGATCCAGAAGCCGCGCAGAGCCGATCTGAGCGATGCAAGTTCTGCGGAAGCAGCACGCACCTTGAGGAGGAGTGTGAGGAGGCCGATGAGTACATCCTTGCAGGAATGTGCAAGCGCAACGTGTTTGGGAGGCTCACCCTTCCCTCAGGAGCAGAGGTGTCCCGGCGCATCAAAGGCAAGTTCCTTCGCGAGCGGTTTGAGGAGTACCACAGGCAGTACCCAGGCCAGCGAGCAGCGCCGGCCTACTTGGAAGACTTAGCAAGACCGGGGCGACTTGCGCTGCAAGAGGTGACACCGGTGACACCTTCAGTGATGGGAGCGACATCCCCAGGTGCCGAAGCGATGCACCCAGCAACATTTGAAGTCCTTAGGCAGCCGCATAGGCCTGAGCGCACACTATGTGACCCGCGAGCAGCCAGTGATCAGGCGCGAGCACCAGATGCATCTGGCAACCTCAGGAAGCACACAGTGCAATTCAGCGGCGCCCCAGGAGTGCCCAAGAGCGCAGCGCGACCAGTCCCTGGCCAGAGCGAGCACCAGCGCACCAGCGCGGTGACATCAAGCGCGCAATCACAGACACGTGAATCCAACTTTGCTGCGACAGCAGCCAGCGACTGCGGAGAAGCCCCGCTCATGGTCTCACAAAGGGGACTGTTTGCCTTTGTCCCAGGGCGTCAGATCAGAGACAGCGCACGCAGCTGCAAGCACCCCAGCGCCGCCCAGAGAATGCGCAGTTTATTTGGTACAGAGAGCTGCACCACAGCACTGCGCGCGACCGCGTGCCAGGAAGCGCGAAGCCATCCAAGTGTCCCCAAGCCCCAGCGCCATCTGTGGAAGCCTGCGCCAATGCTGTCCGCACAGAATCGCCCAGCGCGCGCACAGCATCGCCCAGCGCGTGCAGCAGCATCACCCAGTGCGCGCGCAACATCGCCCAGCGTGCGCGCAGCATCGCCCAGCATGCGCACAGCATCGCTCAGCGCGCGCGATACCAGCCAAGTCCCCTGCAGCACCTACAAGCCAGCATGCGTCATGCCAAGTGGCAGCATCCCGTCCAGCCCTCGCGCAGTCTTGTGCAGCGTTCACAAGTCACCAAGCATTTGTCCCAGCATTCCTGAGCGTCCCCAGCCAGCACCGCGAACCCCCCAAACCCTAGTCGCAATCCAAAGTCAGCCGCGATGGCCGCAAAGCTGTCTCTCCCACCGTGCGTCAGCCCACAAGCGTCAAGCAGTCTGCGACGTGCCGCCAATCAACGGCGCTGCGATTACCATTCCACGCGCGCAAGCCCCCAGACGTTGTGCCGAGCATGCGCGACACCAGCGCGACTCTCATCCAGCGACCCTGCGACCTTCGAGATTCAGTGCGCACGTATACGCTTCCCACCATGCACAGTTACGCGCTCGCTGAGGACTGGGGACAGTCAATTTTTCAGTGAGGAGGAGAACTAGGCCCTGCCCCTGCGCGCGAATCCACGCTCCCGCCCCCACGTTTCACCTTCACCTTGTTTACAGTTTGCGCCTTCGACATTCATCTGACTTCAAGTTTATTTGTTTATTTTCCGACTTCAAGCGTTCGTCTTCTAGCCCCTTCTGACCAGCAGCGACACATCAGACCCTCACCCATCCACTGCGCCTCCCTCACCCTTTCCGACGCTCTCGACAGCGATGCCACCGGCGCGCAGACCCCGGCGATGCACGCAGACAGCCGTAGCAACGTCAGCGGCCAACGCAAGCGTTTACAACCCGCGCAGCGACGTGCAGGGTGCCGCAATGCAACTGCGACGACCGCGCGATCTGTAGTGGCAGCCCATCTCATGTAGCGATGACAGCGAGCGAGCCACATTCGCGCAGGTTCCCGCGTCGCGCGTACTCTTTCGCGATACCGTTCCAAGTCACTGACCGCGTTTATCAGTCCCGCAGGCGCCATGCGTGGCAGCAGCGGCGCAAGAACAGCTGCAAGCGTAGCAGAAGCAGCGTTCCTCAGGCAGCCTCGAGCGCAGACACGACTGCGAGCGCGCCACAGTCGCGCGGCGGTTCATACGTCACCCATGGACGGCAGATGACCACGCGCATTGACAGCAGCACTTTCAGGTTCCGCGGCAGCGTGCGCGGAGGAATGCGATGAGATTCTTTCAAGAGCAACTCCCAATGCGAAGAGAGGTCCAGCGGCAGCACCATATGCGCGCGGACGTGCGCGTTGCGTCAGACAATCCGCGATGATTGCCAGCACTCGCAACAGCATTCACGACACCCGCGGCAACGTGCGCGGTACTTGCAGATCGATTTACTCAAGAGCGGCATCCATCAAGAGGTTCACACATACAAGAGCAGCAGCGACAGCGCCACTTGTGCGCGGATGTCCGCGGCGCTTTGACGACTCGGCGACAATATGAGACACTCGCGGTAACGTTTACAACCCGCGCGGCGACGTGCGCACGCGCCGCGAGTCGATCACAATGACCGCGCGATCCGTAGAGGCAGCCCCTATGCCTGCAGAGACATTAGCAACCGAGCCACATTCGCGCAGGCACCCGCGCCGCGTATACAGCTTCGCGATGACGTTCCAAGCTACTGACAGTGTTTACCAGTCCCGCGGCGACATGCGCGGCAGCAGCGGCGCGAGAACAACCAGGAGCAGCCACATCAAGTAGCCCCCAGTGCAGACCCGACCGCGAGCGCGCCACAGTTGCGCGGCAAGCTCGCACGTCAGCCATCAAGTTTCAGAGGACCTCAGCGCATCGATAGCAGCGATTTCAGGTTCCGCGGCAGCATGCGCGATAGAACACGAAGCGGTTCTTCCAAGACCGACTCCCAGCGCAGCAAAGAGCTCAAGCGCAAGACTTCAGTGGCGACAACAGTAGCGCCATGTGCGCGCGGACGTGCGTGTCGTGCAAGAAGACCGGCGATTGCAACTAGGACTCGCGACGACGATTACAACAACCGTGGCAACGGTTTCTCGAGTCTGACAGCACCGACTGCGCCAGCTTCGCAGCGGACCTTCGCGGCTCGCGCGAGGGTACAAAACAGTTCTAGGCGTCAGTAGCAGCGTTTTCCAGTCGCGCAAAGGCACGCGCGACAAGTGCGACGCCGCATTAGGAGAAGAGCACCACACAAGACAGTCTCAAGCGCACAAGACGTACCAACTCAGCCACAACCGCGCGGACTCCCGCGCCTTCGCCGCGAGAACTGTAGACGTCCAAGGAGTATTTTAGGCACCTGACGCAAACCCGCAGCAACGCGCGCAACAGCCGCGCCTTGACAGCGAAGTTGACATCCTCTAGTAGACTGCACCACAAAGTACACCACGTTAGCTGCCGATCCACGAAGCTGCGGATTGCCGCCTTTGGCTAGGAGGACGACCACAACTGTCAGCAACCACAAGGGCAACATTGAAGACCGCAGGGCCACGCGCAGCAAACGCGCGAGGACATCGCCAGCCATACGCGCAAGATCAAGTCGCCCCTGCGCAGCAGCCAGTACAAACCGCGCCCAACTCAGCGACAGCAAGACTCGCACCGTGGATGCTGAAGACACCAGCAATTGACACGCGCACCGCATCCAAGCAATTGCGACGCATGCGGATGACTGAGGACAGTCAAGATCTCAGTGAGGAGGAGATGATACGACTGCGCTCTCCCTGCCTGGTGAAATTGCATTTTTTACACTCTCAGCCGCACTCGCCCGCACTCTACCGCACTCAGCTGCGCTCAGCCACGCTCAACTGTGCTCAGCCGCGCTCAACTGCGCTCAGCCGTGCTCGCCCGCGCGCTCAGCCGCGCTTGCCCGCGCTCTACCGCGCTCACCCCTGCTCTCTGTGCTCTCAGCCGCGCGCTCAGTCACACTTGTGCACGCGCGCTCAGTCACGCTTGTGTGCAGCGCGCTCAGTCACACTTGTGCGCACGTGCTCAGTCACGCTTGTGCGCGCGCTCTCCTGCACTTGCCCGCGCTCTGTGCGCAGCTCTGCTGCACTCTCAGCGCGCTCGCCCGCGCACTTGCCGCGCTCTCAGCCGCACTTTGCCGCGCTCCCTGAGCGCTCGGCTTCCCCCTCTTACTCCGGACTCTCCCCTTTGTGCCTTAGCTTTCCCCTGGTTATATAATTCACCCTCTTTCCTTAGCTTACATTCCTCAGTATATAGGCCATGTAACTACAACTTTACAACCCAGATTCTAATAGTAGAGTTCTCCCCTCCAATTTCGGACTTCAGAGCTCAGTGCAGTTCTCCCCTCGCGTTCCTCAGTGTGCCGCACTCGCGCGCGGCCCTAGCGACTCAAGCGCGACGCGTTCCTGACCCCAGCGGCCACTCATACGAAGTTTCGCACCGCGCTGACACGTGCGTGACCATTTGCGACCACTTGCGACCAACCGAGCGCACTTCCTTTCCCGACCTCGCCGCACTCGCGCGCGGCTCTAGCCCTTTGACACCGACGCGCCCGCGACCGCCGCGGACCCGCATACAACCGCTCGCGCCCCGTGGAGGCCTGCGCGACACCTCACGACGCTTCACACCCCCTAGACCCTGCGCAACTCTGACTGTTTCCTAACGCTTAGGGACAGTTTAGTATATCATCGCGCCAAAAGAATTAAAAGTCTACGAACTAATAGAGGGGAGAGCATTAGCGATAAAAGTAAAATGGAACGAAAAAGGAGAGGCGGTCATAATAAATGTATACGCACCGAACAACAGATCGGACCACCAACAATTTTGGGAACAGGTCGACGAAAAACGGCGCTCCAAGAGACTAAGAAATCTGGACTTCTTATTAGGAGACTTCAACCTGACAGAGGACCCAATTGATAGATCCCCGGCCCACGACGACGACCTAAACGCCATCGAGGCACTAAGAAACCTCCGTCAGTGCCTAAATCTCCAAGACACTTGGAGACACAACAACCTGAACGAACGTGCCTTCACATACCGTGCCATGAACAACGGAACGCACAGGAAGTCCCGCCTGGACAGGATATACACATCAGCCGACACCGCTAAACTGACATTCGAATGGAAAATCGCTCATACCTCAGTACCGACCGACCACTGGCTAGTATCAACAAAATACGCGCCAACAGAAACCCCGGCGCTAGGAAACGGAAGATGGACGTGGCAACTGTCCTCCCTCAAAGACAAAAAGCTACTCATGAAAATAGTCAGCAAGGGAATCGACCTAATAAAAGACCTAGACAGACTGCAAAGGATCCCGACCGACAGAGAAACAGCGAACCCCCAAACCCTGTGGAACGCGTTCAAAAACGACATCAGAGAATTAGCGATGTCGCATAATAAAATATCATGCGCAAAACTCACAAGCCGGATGAAAGCGATAGAAAAAGACCTGAAAGAACTGTCAAACAACCCCGAACTAGATAGCAGTGACAACATACGCATGAACGAAGCCTTCCTGGCAAATGAACTTGCACACCTGGAGCGCATCCAGGAAAGAGACAGTAGAGATGAAATGAGAGTGGCTCTAGCGCATCATGGAGAAAGGCTGGGAGGTATATGGTCAGCGATCAATAAAGATAAAAAACCAAGAGACCTAATCTACAGGCTAAAGCCCCCGAACACCAACGCAACGGCATACGAAAGAGACTCAAAAAGAATGGCACAAATGGCGAAATCGTACCATCAGGAAATGCAATCAAAGGACTGAGGGGTGAACGAGAACGCACCAGAGTACCGACATATGCTAAACACAACCCTCTCCGAAATCCCGGAGTTCCAGAAACTCTCAGAGCAAGGGAAGGAAAGTACGGATTGGGACATGTCAGAGGAACAAGTGAACCGGGCGCTATCCTTGGCGAAAACTGGCACCGCGACCGGCCTGGACGGATGCCCATACGAGCTATGGAAATGCCTAGCGGCCCTATTCGCAGAGGCGGAGAAAACAGGGACGATAGGCTTCGACGTTGTATCAGCGATGACAAGGGTGTTCTTGGACATCCAAACTGCCGGAATAGATACCCGCACGGAATTTGCCTACGGATGGATGTGCCCGTTGTACAAGAAGAAAGACCCGACAGACATAAGTAATTACAGGCCAATTACGCTCCTAAACACCAACTACAAATTATTTACCAAAACCCTGGCGCTACAACTAGTGAGCCCGATCCACCGTTTGGTCCACCCAGACCAAGCCGGATTCATCCCGAAAAGATCGATCTCCGACCACATAAGACTTACTGCAACAATAATCAACTACGCCGAAGTCATGGAAGTAGACGGGGTAATTGTAGCGCTAGACCAAGAGAAAGCTTACGACAAGATCCGTCATGACTACCTATGGGCCACACTGGAGACATTCAACCACATAATGTTCTGCAGTGACTTTCATGACTGATGGATCACCCGACGGGAAGAACCCCTCATGACTCATGGGCCAACCGATGTCGGCCGATACGGGGAAATTTTCCGGAACTCATGGGCCAGCCGATGTCGGTTCGGGTTTTTTTGGAAACAGTGCAGTTTTTCAAAGTGGGAAGTATCAATAAAATGGAATATCAATGTCCAGAAGTGTGCAGGGTCCTAAAGAAAAACATTTGGAAATCCATGTAGAAGGGACACAACCTAAGGGATATAGCATACATTTCTGTCCCTCTGTAAATGGCAGAAAAACCCGGTGAAATATCTCTCCATCTGAAAATGACAGAAAACATGACTTTCAAGAACATTTCCGTCTCTCTTGAAAATGTTCCGTCCACTCAGACATGGACAGGTAACAAATATCCGAAATCGAGTATGAAGAAGTGACTTCATGGAACATTCCCATCTCTCTCTGCAAAAATACGGAAGACGCGAATTCCCGACGAAGTTCCGCCTACTCTGATACTGATGGGGAAAACATATCCGAAATTGAATATCCAGGAAGACATGACTTCTTGAAACGAAAAGTTCCATCTCTCTGCAAACACTACAGAAGACATAAAATCCCGAGTAAGTTCTGTTTACTCTGACTTTGACAGGAAAAATATATTCGATATTGAATATCCGGTAAGACGTATCTTCCTGAAGCAAAAAATGCGGCTAATGCCAGGAAACGGGAAACAATATTCCCGAGATATTCCAGAGGTAACGGGAAACAATACTCCCGTAATATTCCCGAAGTCACGGGAAATGATAGTCCCGTGGATATCCCCGTGGCATCCCAAGGAACACAATACTCCCACTAATGCAAAGCAACGGGAAATCATATTCCCGAGAAACACCTGGGGTATCGGGAAACAATCTTCCCTTGGTAATCCTGGATGTATTGGAAAGGATATCCCAGTGGTAGCTGCGAGTTGATGGTGACAATGACTCCCGTGCAAACCCTGAGTTAGCGGGAACTAATATAGCGATAGCGACCCCGAGATGATGGGAGACAATACTCCCGTTGTAATCCCAAGTCTGTGAGAAATGATACTACCGTGTTGATACAGAGCTGACGGGGATCAGACTCCCGTAGTAACGCAGACTTGACGGGAAGCTATACTATCGTGGTGACCACGAATGGGCAGGAAATAACATGTAGTGACCCCGGTTTTACGGAATACAATGTTCCTGTGGGTGGTAACTGGGAAACAATAAGCCCGCGTATGAGACTATGCCGTCACGGGAGACGATGCTCCTGTGTTCCCCGTAAGATTATCCATGTGGATAGACCTGTCGATCTGAAATTTGCACTTGTGGCAGATAACACAGGAGCCACTATGTATATCATCTAGTCTGAATATTCGTAAGGATTATATGTAACCCGATCTCCATTGTGCAATCGTCGAAGGAGTGCGGCACCAACTCCTCCTGTACCCCTGCCGGTGTCCATGTTCCTTTATAATAGTCAGATCATATGCATGGTGCAGTAGAGAGTAGTTACATAGCTCTCTGTGTCATCTTCGGCAGCCGCTTACTGCGTCCATATTCACGAGGCTCTGAGACATTGCCAGTTGCGTGGTGTCTCCTGAAGGATCGTAGCCCACTACTGCCTGCTTGAGGGCGAGCGTCAGACTCCCCGGAATCTACAAGATATTATGTGAGGATCAATACTGTACCTCGGGAATGAATAACACTCTCACCATGGCTGCTCCCCGATATCCGATCTACTGGACGTGGAGACAGGGACGGATATGGCAACAGTGAAGGAGATAGATGTTGAGGTTGAGACGAAGACACGTCACGGATTTCATTGGAAAAGTTCTCGTACTCGTCGTCGTCGTCACTGTGATCATTCCTCTGATTTACTCGTGAATGAACTCTGCGGTTCCGTTGCGGATTCCGGACATGCTGTGCAGGCTCATCGACATCCGCAAGCAAATCACAGGATCGGTTCCAAATTAGTGGTGTCAATCCCGCTTTCTCCCGTTGCCTCCAGTGGTCAAGCAGCTCGAATACATGGCCACTGCGAATCTTTGATGGGTCTGCCCACTGAAAGCCGGACGGAAAGCAGTCCTCCTCAATCCACCCGGATGGATCGCTGGAGAGCTTGCTCCATGATATGGTCGCATTCTTCTTCCCGGATATGAACCCTAACTCTTATGCGTTACATACGATCACATATAATATATGATTAACTCACGGATATGCGCAGTGCAGTACTCCCGAAGGGTAGCCTGAATGATCTTGGTCTGGTAACCGTCACCCGGGGTCACAGAAGGAACTTGTGGCTCTCGATTTGCATCTACAAGGATATTAATCCTAGATTTGATGGTCTTTGAGCGCTCCATATTGCCATTCTCTGTGTCGTATATAAGATGGAAGCATGCATATGGGAATGCCACAAACCTGGCCCGAAGCACGTCCTGGCATATTTCATCCATTCATGCCAGACTGGACGATTTCTCCAATGTGGGCAGAAGTCTGAAAAAGACATGCCATCATCCAGGACTCTGTTCCAATCATCCCTACAAATGCACGGAAATATATAGCACAATGTCAAAGACACATAGGATCGGATTACTTACATTGCGGCCTTTGGATTTCCGTCCTTATCCTCGTAGGCTACTAGAACGATGGAGCGCACTCCACATGTTTTGAATAGTTGTGTTTGGAAATCCCTGACTATGCGACCACGGAATGTCGCTCGAGCCATTCTGAAATTGCGCGTTATAATCCCGATGTACCTTTGTCACAAGAGCACGTACTTGGCTTGAACATCCCTCGGGGGTCTGTCCTCTGACCACTCCTTTGCACGTTCTGCGTACGGCACCTGTTCTTCACTAGACAGGGTCATCCATAAACTTGTTGTAGCATCTTGGAGAGCTCCTAGGAATGCTTCAGATCCCGGTACACCACTGGACATCTTCTTGGCAAGTTCCGTAATATCTTCCTTATTCTCATGGTAGAAGGCGTTCCGTGCTGACCACTTCCGAGTGAACTTAATGAGCTGACGGTGTGGACGAGAGTAGTGATTGTAAAACCACGTTCTGATTTTCTGGAAGCCATCTGTGAGTGGGCTTGACAGGGATTTACTGGAACTACACATACCCGTTTAACAGCCTTCTTATCGAAGGCAGAGTTTGGAGGCCGGAGAGCGTATACCTCCCCCATGACCCTCTCAAGGATCCTATTCCGTGTCCCTGTATCCGCCTTCTGGAAATCGTCAAGGTACCCTTTCAGAATACTCACATCCCCTGGAGTGATTGAAAACCCATCCCCTGCGATGGGCATAGGGGGAGTAGAAAAACGCTCGGATTCTTCAGACCAAGGGCCAGAGTGCTGAGGAGATTGCATTGTAATAATCGGCAAGGCGTAAAACTATGAGGGCGAAGAATACAATATTTGTGTCGAATTGTACCACAGCTCATAGGGTATAAATACGCACTGTGGAACCCTTGCCATTAAATGGTGTGCCAAGGCTCAGACGTAGCCTCGCTGGAGAGTGATGAATCACATCGTTTCTTTCGCATTGCGGTAGCCCAGACTTCTCGGGAGATGTAATCCCAGTCCTCGATCCCGAAACCCGATCACCCGAAACATGTCGAGACCGCTCAGGAAACGCACGTATGTGGATATCATCTTCATCTCGGGAATTTGCATAGTATATATTTTCCATGGAGCACACATAATAAGAACGGGATCGAGGTAATATGAGTCTCGCCTAACACAGTATCGGGTTCATCTGCGTGACCCTCAAAGTGGTGCATCGGACGGGGCATGTTCCGCTTACTCGCAATGCGGGTTATGGGCCTAATCCGCTGAAGGTGCTACACACGGAACATTGATTCATTCGAGTACTATCAATATACATGAGGTTTAATCCGATTCAATCACTTGGATATCCGAATCACTACACTTGCGCGGAGGCCGAAGAAGTCTGCACGACTGCTTAGACTGATGGAGACCATCTCGGATAGCCTTCAACTCATCCAGGGTATCGTACAGGGCCTCAATCGCAGCATCGCAACGCTCTGTAAGTAGGTCGAGGTTGGCTTCGTGATGAACGAACCTCTTGTCCAACCTGTCACCCTCGCGGTAGTCTTCATTGGCTGGCTGGCCATCGTCGGATGAACTCCCGACGTGCTGGACATCCGCCTGTGCTACTTCAGCATGAACGTCCACCTGCGGTACGTTGGCTGGGATATCCGCCCGCGGTATGTCGGCTGTGATATCCGCCCGCGGTACTTCGGCTAGGATATCCACCCGCGGTACTTCGGCTGGGATATCCGCCCGTGGTACTTCGGCTTGCGGATTGTCGGCCTGTTGAATGCCTGCCGACAGCGTTCCATCGGGCTGGACATCGACCGACATCGAATCTTCGGGCTGGACGTTTCCCGGCAGAGGTTCAGCGTGCTGTACATCCGCAGACAGGGGTTGAGACGGCCAGATATCCGCTACCGGTGCTTCAGCGGGCTGTACTCCTGCGGATGAGGGGTCAGTAGCCTGGACATCCGCCGCTGACGGTTCAGCAGGCTGGAAGACATGTTTCGGCGGCTCTTCGACTGGCCGTACTTGTGCAGACGATGCTGCAGCCACCTAACATGGTATGCAATCAGTATTCGTTCGAAACATGGTCAGGTGTTACGCACCCCTTTGCCCTCAGTCTTTGGACTATTCGGAACGGATACCGCTACCTTTCGACGCAAGAATGCCGCACGAGATTAAGTACGGGTAGAAGGGGCGATTTCCTCATCTACAGCCATCGCATCTGGAGCCTTCTAAATGTTTGGCTGAATAGGCTCTCAGCTGATGTTAGATTAGAACGCACCTTGTCTGAAGCGGCGGAATCAGACGCGGATAGAGGGCGCGGTGGCACGAAGGTCTCGGCAGGCGTAGCTGCGGATTCTGGGGAATCATGCATGGCCGGCACAGGTTCCCGCCGCCTGAGGAAGCGGGATCTTGAAGGGGGCTGTAGGTCTGACGCAGTATCAGATGGCGCTAGAGATGGCGTCCTGCCTGCTGGTAGTTGCCGGGCTGGCATAGGTGCTGGTGATGCAGAGAGGGAGGGCGCGGGGGCAGTGGGATTCCGTCCGGATGCAGAACCTAAGTTGGCGGGGCGTGCTCGTGGGGGCATTTTCCCAGCATATGCCCACTTTCCTGAGTCGTTTCCTTCAGTATTGTATTATGGTGAGGCTTACCATAAAAGGACACACCTGAATGGGATCTTTGGGGGTGCATTTCGGATGATGGAACTGGGATGTAGCGGAATTTGAAGTGCACCTACCATCACTACTACATGAAGGACAAAGCTGGGGCCAGTCCTGTGTGCATGATAGCGTGCATATGAAGCCCCTTACATCATAAACCCCATTCCACGTTTCCCGTAATACATCATACCCCCTTCATGTTTCCCGTGCTACGTCATACGTTCTCCGTGTTTCCCGGATAACATCATACCCACCCTATGTCTCGCATATTAATTACATCATGCCAGTGTCTAGAATTTCGGCCTCGTGCAACGTTATGTCACGAGATCGGTATCTGGAATGTTCTCGGACGTTCAGATGACAAATCTCGGAATCCGTGAGAGGCAAGCAGACAACACAAAGTCAACGCGAGGCGCGCCGCTAACACCACAGTATACTCAGATGCCCCCTAGGCGACCCGTGGCAGACTCTCTTACTGAACATGAGACAACCCTCTTGGAAACCGCAGTTCGGCTCGACGCGGCGCTGCGACACTGGGAGAAGCACAGGGGTTCGGAACCCGTAGTCGAGTGGTACATCAAATGCATTGACGACGAGCTGGTGCGCGATTGCTGTTCAAATCCGGATATGTTGTTTATCAGACTCTACAGAAGGATATCAATAGGATATTCGATTCATATCCGCCTGGTGACATCGGGCCACGTATCCACCCCCTCTTGGAATATGTCGCCAACTGGTGGGACGATGGGGAGAAAAAGGGCATGATCTTTAATCTCGACGACATGAATCTCGCGGACGTCCAGGATATGTGCGACAAAGAAGCAAAGAGCGACCCGTTTTCGTGCAGCCTGCTGTATACGAGGTCGCTCTCCCTCTTTCTCGAGGAGCAGGATGAGGATGCTTACTGGTGGCTCCCCCCTTCCTTTATTACGGGGGATACTATCGGTACGTTTTCCTGTACCAGTTATTCATTGTCGATTCAGCTGGGAGTTCGGGACTTTCAGAAACACCTCGCGAGCCCGCTTCCGGCTCAATGCTCCGGCGCTCGGGGCGGCTATCTGCCGGAAAGAGCATAGATCGGTCCGTGGGTGCTGCAAATCCCGACGAGCCCATCACACCGCCGCCGAAAGATGCGTACTATGCCTCGGACGATGTTGAGATGGAGGGCGAGGACCATACTGAGACCCCCCGTAACGTCAAGGCAGGGAAGCATACTGCGGTGCAATCACCCACGACAGTACGTCACACTGCCCGTCGGCAGCGGGTGGGATCTGCGGATAGTATTATAGCGATTCCGATTGACCCGGTAAGCTCGCCTACCTCATAACGCTCTTGCGGTGCTCACGACGTGACGTAGGACGCATGTGGACCTTGCGGACATGGCCGTCGCGACTGTTATCCACAGCCTGGCTCCGTCCGGGCACTTGCATGCCATGAATGCACTCAAAGGAAGCTAAAGTGCACCCCGCTCGCAGCATGGGCAAAGGCTATACAAAAAGCGAATTCACAGAAAGCGAAGGATGCGGCAAAGAACCGTAAGAAACCCGGCATGGGTGAGTCCCCATTTCGTAACCGGGTATTGTGCACTAACGATCACCCAGAGGACGTCTATCAAGAATTCCAGTTGTTCAAGGTAGAGCAACGCGCACACAACACGCTTGTTCGTGATCTTGCCTTCAATGCGGATGCCATGTTGCGTGCCTTATGCAAGCAGGCCGCAGTCAATCTTTCCACCCTTCGCCTCCGTACCCCCGCTGTCCCCTTGTTCACCGAACCCCGGCCTGGCACACCAACTGAATCATCTATTCCTAGCCCGCTTCAACAACAATGTCGAGCCTTCATATCTCCCGCCTGCACATCACAAATCAGCCCGACACGTCGAGGCAGAGGGTAAGTCATATTCTACCAGCATGTATCTTAATTCGGGTTTCTGAGTTGTCGGTATGTTCTTACACCCTCTCAGCATCCGGCCCCACTCTTCGAGCTCGTACCGGGCATAGTGGTACCAGCAAGCCCCCTTCGAGAGCCCCGAGTGCTTCCGGATCGCGCCAATCATCTCGTACTCGCCCCGCGTGAAGGGAAGAAACGTATCTAAGCTTTCTACGTATCCCGTGTTCCGTGTCACGTTCAGTACCGTATCTAGCCGCAGAGTGGTCATATTTCGAATGTCATCTTATAGTGTGAGAAAGCCGAGTTAGAAACCCCGGAGTGTGTGAACCTGAGCATTGTCCCGATCGGTGTGTGCACGGTATTTATTAGCTGCGTCATACAGTACGAATGATGGACGAATAATTACGGGATATGTGCCGGATATTGAATTCCCGTTTTGGGCACTGATGCCATACGTCCACGTAAATTCCACCAACCATTCTAGCCAAGATCCACTAGGGCACCGGGAACACTCAGATTATCGTAAAGTTCCGCATCACGGTGCTCTCGTATCGGGTCTGTATCAGGAGTATATTGGTAGCCCGGGCCGTAACATATCGGCGTGGCGGTCCATATTCAAAACACCCCGTATGTATATGTACACGGGAATCGGATGAGACTGTGCTAGCCGGGTAATATGATACACGTACGAAGTGTGTACAATGTCTATAAGAACACACATGTCAGACTTCATTTCATCATAACACAACTTCCCTGCTTCAGCAACCCACATGGAATCCCACACCTATGACACTGAGAACGCTTCCACCCTGCATGATCATAATACATCTGTCACAGATGTCCGACATCCATCCATCAGTTTCTCTGACCCTGAAGACAATATATCATCGGGTCGTGAATCCTTTGATGGAAGATGACATGTATGGATCGGACATGGTGATGATTTCATATGTGATAGCATGGAGTCGGATGGGGGCTCACAGGAACCCGCCAGAGGAATAGTACGTCCACGACTCCACCCAGGGTCTCCAAATCTCATGCACA
>JAKELH010000387.1:0-73044 GCA_021525015.1 Lactarius pseudohatsudake
TTTACCTAACCATCCGTACTCCAGCTTCCTTGGTAGGTGCTGCTAGCCGGTCCCCCCGACTATTACCCCCCTGCTGTGCCTGTCGTTGTTTCAGGGCACCGCCGCATTCTTTACCAGTGTTTCATAATTGTCCACCTATCGTTCCCTCCTTCTCATTCTTGTCTCCCCATTCCGTCTTACTATAGTTTTCAGTCCGCGTGTTGTCCGGGGCATGAGGCTTCCTTGAGAGGCCGTTTCCCCTTTACCGATATTTTACTGGTAGTGACCCACAATGGCTGGCGTGGTTTGTATGGGTGGATTTGGAGTTTCCGTACAGAGTAGCGGGCTGGGGGTGTGATGACTGTTCTTGTACTAGTTACTGCTGCAGAATAAATCTGAGGAAAAAAAAAAAAAAAAAAAAAGTAGAGTGGACAAGGGTTCAGGGGACAAGTCTCTGCAATCAAGCAGAGGGGACAAGAGGGAAGGTGAGACTGGAAGTGGGATATATTATGAACAAGACCAGAATGCCGACTACAGAGGAGAATACAGCAGACTATATACTCAGAGACAAAGGTGTACATAAGCTGTATGCCAGCACAACATATCTGTCAGAAGTTTCTAGAACACAGAAGAAGCAAGGGTGAAACATAGAACAATACAGCAGAAAGATCAGATAACCTGATCTCTAGATATAACACAATCTGTAATCTACAATCAAATCGGAAATCAGTATGAGTCCAGAAACGAGTCTAAGAAATCTGGAATGTCACGTGATCGTGACAGTCTTTGGCATTGAGGAAATAGGTCGAACAGTGGTTTTTGAAGTCGCGGATGATTTTCGGGGTAATTTTCCCGTCGGTGAGGATTGGGGCACAAGAGAGGATAGGGTGTGAGACAGTTGCTGTTTTCTGGTCAGACATTATGCCGCGAGCATTCTGTATGATGATCGTGTTGTCGGAAGAGTCGGGGTCTGTGTGATTCAAGATGGGGGGTGCGTGAGGGTCGTTTTGGTTGTCTGAAGAGTCAGAGTCTGCGTGATTTATGATGGGTGGAACATTAAGTGGCGGTATTTCTGTGGGGGAGCTCAGTGCGGGTGTCTCTGTGGGAGAAGGGGCAAGCTTCTGTATACATTTGGAATGGCGGATGGCGAACATTTCAGAAGACATTTTAGCGTGAGAGAGAAGCGAGGCGGGACAGTACAGGTATTCAGGGTGAAGCTTTGTACTTCCAGGACAGTGATCATGTCTTTGTAAGAGGTGACAAGTGTGTGTGCAGAGAAGCGTGACAAGAGAAGATGACAGAGGTGGGAGATTTTTTGGGGGGGAACACTTGGAGAGATGTTCAAAAAAAAGTGGAAGCCCGTTGTAATCGGGCAACACTCAAGGCAGGCAGAGACAGAACAGAAACCAAGCGTGATGATTGAGAATGGAACAAGTAGGAGATCTCGAATATACAAGGTGTAATAAGGGTCGCAGAAAGAGGGGATAGAACTGATGGTCCGTTAGGCAGTAGTACCAGCAGTTTATATACGGGTGCGGGTAGCTCTTGGGATCCCACTGTTGTCAGATGTTTGTGATCAGTTGTGAGCAGGTGATTATGGTTGAGTGACGTCGTATGAGTGCGGTGACATAGTGTAGCAAGTGGTACGCTTGCATCATGCATAACATCCAGTAATGCATGGCTCAGGGCTGGAACCAACATGGGACATAGGGATTTATGCATGCACTCTCATTTTGAATAATGCATAACGGATTTGAGGGTTACTACGCATTACTGTATTTACCTAATTTAGTAATCTGTGACTGAAAATACACTGGCATCACCTCCAGAAAGCTCAAGCCACCTGTACCATCAAGTCTAAAATGCTGTTGTAAATGCCGAGGACACAGACACCTCATCTTCGCTGCTGATGCCTGCCAGCAAAGAGGTCCAACAGAAGCCTTGTCAAAGCCACAAGCCCTATGACTGGGTTCCCAAGCCTCCCAAGGGCCAAGAACAAGAATCTACCCAAAACATCAGCCATAACAAAGCCCAAGCAGGAATGGAGCAATTTAACTCTATCTGACTGGCTCAAAGTCATACAATACTATGATAGTAATCAACCTATCTCACAGCCTGAAGTGGTGAAGTACTTTTCCAATTGCTCAGAGGGTGCTTTGCTATTCTCTCAGTCAGCTCTTTCTCAACATTTGTCCCAAAAAGGACGAGAGGAAGATCAGCAACGACTTCTTTCAAACCCAACTGCCCTTTCAGGAAAGAAGGCCCAGCTTGTCACTTGGCCTGATGTCGAAAAGGCCCTTTTCTTATGGGTCAAGCATATGGAAGAAAAGCTGGAGCATGTCACATCTGCTATGCTTGTTGCCAAGCAGGGTAAATTTGAGGATTTATTGGAAATCCCAGAGGAGGAGAGACTGCATAGTGATGGATGGGTTCAGAAATTCTGCCGAGTGTAAGCCTCTCCCTTGGCCTCTTTACACAACAATTACAGTTTAATGGCAACATTTTTCAGTTATAACTTGAAAGAATACAAGAGGCCTGGAGAGGCTGCTTCAGCAGACCTTGAAGCCACAGAAGAGGAAAGGAAATGGGTGTCAGATATCTTGGCCCCTTATGCCAAGAGAGACAGATGGAACATTGACAAGAGCGGTCTGTTCAGATTTGCACCACCAGATCGAGGTCTTGCTACAAAGCAGATGAAAGGAAAGAAATCAAACAAGTTCCAAATCACCATAACCTTCGCATGCAATGCTGATGGCAGTGAAAAGTTGCCAATTTTTTTTATTGGAAAGTCCAAACAACCACAATGCTTCAAGAAAGCCTCACCTCAGCAGGCTGGTTTTTATTACCATAATAACAAGACAGCATGGATGACTTCCCAGTTTTTCAAAGAGTGAGTCCCTCAATTACTCACACTGTGACTTTAATCTGAGACTGTTGCTTGCAGATGGATCAAACACATTGATACAAGGGGGGTCAAATTATTTAAAAATTGCACGGGATAGGTAAATTTTTTTAAGGGGTTGGTTGACCCCCCCCCCACATACCACCTAAAAAAGGAAACTTATACCAAAAAAGGAAATTTTGGGGGGCCACAAGTGAGCAGCATGACTCCAAGATGGACCTGACAGTGAGAGGAGGGCTTGGGAGAGCTTATGAGCAACAAGTGCACCCCCTTTGTGCACCCTCTGAACTAAAAAGACAGCCCAAAACCTAAAGTTTTTCAGGGATTTTGGTTGACCCCCCCCAACCCTTGCCAACACCCCTGCCGTGGGCCATAAAGTGGAAAATATTAAATTTTTTTAAAGGATTTTGGTTGACCCCCCCCCCCAGCCCTGGGTCAGGGAGTGACATTTTTGGCCCCCCTTGCATTGATACCCACTTTCACAGTCAGAACAGACACATCTCCTTGCTATTGGATAACTTTGTGGGCCACAAAATCAATTATGAGCCCACCAACATCTGTCTTGAGCCATTCCTCGCCAACCTCACTTCACTTGTGCAGCCTCTGGATGCAGGCATCATTCAATGTGTCAAGGCCCACTACCAGAAGGCCTTTTCCCAAGTGAGCCATTGAACTGGATGACGCAGGAGAGGACAACATTTATAAAACCAATTTGTTGGAGGTGATGCTCATGGTTTGGGCAGCGTGGGACGCAGTCAGTGCTGAAAGCATTGCAAACTCTTGGGATCATTGTGGAATTCAAAAGTGAGTCCTTTGTCTAATTTATGGAGACCTCCTAAGCTCTGGACAGGTATATCGACCAAAATGGCTCAAAAAATATCCCCATAGCCCCCCCTACTGTCACCCATGCATCCATACCTTTAGTTCTCATGAGTTCACCCACTTCTGATCTGGTTGCATGGGCAATTGTCAAGGAATAAGTTGGAACTGACATGTCGTTGCCTGATGCCAAAGCTCGCTTGCAGGCACACCTGGGCCATCAGTTTTGTTTTGCTGACTGGAAGTCAGCTTTTGACATTGTTTTCGAAGCGGAAGATGACATACCAGCTGCAGCAGCTGCGATTGAGAAAATGGCCACCCAAGCCATTGCTCACTATCCAGCCACCATGGCCACATCTTCACCCAATCCATCCATAGCCCCTCATGCGTCCTTCAGCCAACTTCAAGACTTGGAAGCTGACCTCATGTGTGCCATTGACAGCTTGCAGCAACGCAAGCACATCCATGGAACCGCCCCAACACTTGAAGATCTCCTCAATCTGATTGAGGAGACTGAGATTGGCCATTCAGATTACTGGTTCCCAGGTGGTGACGATGAGATTGTTGCAGAAGCTCTTCACATGATCACTGGCATGGACATCCAAGATGTGGAGGTGGATGATGAGGTGCAGGAAGCGGAGGAAGAGGGTGAGGATGAAGGGCTATCAGTGAAAGAGGGGCAGAGGCTTTGTGAACGCCTTGAGAAACTCTGCTTACATCACTCCGGAGCTGATGGGGTCTCAACACTGGCTCTCCAGCAACAACTACACAAGTTGCAAGCTCACCTGTGTCAATTGGAGTCTGCTTCACAAACTCAGGCCACATTGGACCAGTTTTGGACCACTTCTACCAGTTCAGTACCTTAGACAATTATATTAGCTGGGGGCAAGGGGGATGCCAGCAACACTCCAAGATCAGGCTTGGGCAAAAGTTTCAATGAAGTCACGATTTGTCATGCATGTCATGATTTGTCACAAATATGATTGTGCATAATATCTCATCATGCATAGTGGTAGGGCTGAACACGAGTGCACCCTTGAGTGACCTGCACCCTTGCTCATGAGTATTTTGCATCATTAAAGTGATACCTGGATCCTTATGAGTATTGACTCATGAGTACCAAATACCCATGAGTATACTCATGAGTACTCACAGACCCATAAGTACTTGTAAGTACCTGCAAGTACTTGGGGGTACTTGTGAGTATGAAGCAGAAAAGTAACAGAAATCATAATATAATCAACCAATATGTCAGTAACCCTCAGACTTTCACAAGTACTTGTAGGACCTGTCACAAGTACTTGTACAAGTACTCATAATTTATGTCAAAATCTATACCTGCACCCTTGGAAAACCCTTGACCAGAAGTACTGTGACTCATGAGTGTGACCCTTCATGAGTATTCCCACGAGTAAACCCATAGCCACCCATGAGTTACCTGCACTCGTGTTCAGCCCTACATAGTGGGAGGCTGGAACGAGGGCTATGCATTATGAGAATGTCTACTGTATAAGATGCCTTGTTGATAAGGTGTGACACGGGTACGGGTAACACCACGGGTTTTTGGTCACGGGTATGTACGGGTATGGGTACGGGTACGGGTACGGGTTTTTATACCTGCGGGAAACCTGTACCTGTAGCCACGGGTATACGAGTATGCTTGCATAAGCATTACATAAACATTTTGGGTATTTTTTGGGTATTGTTTGGATTTTTCTGGATGTTTACATGATTTTTATCAATTATACTCGGATTTTGATGTTATCCAAGGCCATAATGGGTTCAGATAAGGAATAAATAGTCAATGTAATGATTATTAACATTTTTCAAACTAAATTTCACCCAAATATATTGATTTTACATTGATTTTATACAAAAGCCCATATACCCTTAGGGGTTTTTCCATACCCCTGGAAACTCGTGGAAACCTGTGGAAACCCGTGTATGTTTTCATACCCCTACCCATACAGGTATGGTGTTCATGGGTATGGGTACGGGTATGGCAAAAAAAACCTGGGGGTTACCCCTGTCACACCCTACTCATTGATATTACTTGCTCCTTGTTTCCATGCCTAAGTTTGAACCTCAGTCAAGTGGTTGAGTTTCTACCCAGCCACCGTTTACCAGTCAGCCTTTTAGATTTTTGCTATCTTCCTCATACTTATTTTTCCGTTTTTACACTCTCGTTCTAGTGAATCCTGACAACGAGTTCTCCAGCTCGTGCATTGCTGTCACTCAGCAAGAGTGCATGGGGTCACCTGCCACTGTCTCTCCCACCACCATAGCTGTTGGCGACTTTGATCTCACAAAGTCCAAGGACATCCCAGAAGCCGGCTACCCTGGGGCCTTCACAGATTTTTATGGGTTCGAGAGAGCCCAGACCCATCTGTAACCACCCAATCCAAGCTGTGTGGCACACAGTCAGTGTCCAGGTGTACCAATTCCTTGATTCCATTGAAGTCAAGTGGTTGACCATTGACCCTGTGTGCTTCACAGAGGAAGGAGGGGAAGCCAGTCTGCTCTATCTCTGGGTGGGCGTCAATCCTAGGTCTCTCTCCCTCAAGGGCGCCAAGGCCACAGCTGTTGGCTGCAAGAGGATCCTTGCCGACACTCAGTTCCCCAATGTCGAAATCGCTTTCAGAGAGTCCATCTTCACCCAGTCCATTCAAGTTGGCCTGCAGCTTCTCGACTACACTCCCTCTGTGGACCCCATGGCCGACTTACGTAGCCCCTTCACTCCTGCTCTTGGTGTTCAGATTGCTCCCCTAGCCACCCCTCACTTCAAGGGCACAGGCCCATACCTCTGTGAGAGCAGCCAAAGCAAACGGGTCTTCCTCCTGACCACCCACCACATCCCTCTCCCATTGAGCACACACCTGAACAAGCTCTATGCATATGAGGACACCAGTCAGCCTTGTCATGAGGTCCTTATCCTTGGCAGCAATGCCTACCAAGATACCCTCGAGGCCATGACCATGGCATGATGGGCAAGATCTGGCGTGAGCTTATCCTTGTTGATTATTACAAGATGGAGCTTGCTGCATTGGGGGTAGGGAATACCACGGGTTGGCCGTACCCGTGACGGGTCGCGGGTACAGGTCAAGCGGGTACGGGTCGGGGTAGCGATTTCCCAACCTGTGCAAAACCCGTACCCGTGGTGCGGGTACCCGTGGGTTTTCCAACTCTCAGTTTGCGACAAACTTTGAGTGCTGGACCAAACCCTCCGAGTCCCTTTTTCCCGTTTCTGTCTGTATTGGCCATGGATCGCCTTCGCATGACATTGCCCGGGCCATCGATTCTCGTGGTTTCTTCACCCTAGGCCGGCCGCATGCCATCCTATTTTCCATCCATCTGTCTGTCTACACCGTGAGTCCATGACAGCCTCTCTCTTTCCTCTTCATTACTTATTACTTCCTCCATTCACAGCCTTTGAATTTTCAGCTGTTTCTGTATTGGATCAGCTCTGTGCTGCCATTTCGGACTCATTTCCACGACAACCGAGTCGTCGTCGCCATCGATTCTCTCGCGATTTCCCCCATCCCATCCCCATCCAGCTTTCATCCACGCACAATGTCTGCCATTTCTCATTATCTCGCTCGCTCACCCTTACGACATTGTTTCAGATATACATCAACTCGAATGAAGTCACGGTGACCACCTGTCTTCAACTCCGAGTCACAAATTGCCCCTATGGCACTGGCACTCATGGACTGGCCATGCGTCCCCGCGCTCGACTCCCATGCTGTCTCCATTCGGTGTCACAGTGCCCGCGACCGCAACAACGACACGTCTATAGGTGCGCCGCTCTCCCTCGCCTCACCTCTGTTTACTTATAAGTTATCACTGTTGGTCTCGGGATTCTCACATATACGCCACAGCTCTCGAGACTCCACATCACGCCTTCCGAGTCGGCGGTCCTTTGCCTGTGACAAATGCATGGCTTCCCGACTTCCTGCTTCAAGTTCCCAATGCCAGCTGTTATCAAAAACAATACTGTGTCTATGGATTCAGCTGAGTGTTTTTTTCAGAGTCGTGACAATTTCTGCTGACTTCATTGTCGACCCTATCCATACACGCATTCCCATGTCGCAATGGACGTCGCATCGCAATGCACGCTGCGTCGCTGCCAATAGCCTCGCAAATGGCACTCGTTCCAAGGCATTGCCTGCCCCTCACATGACGACGTAACGACGATGGCGGTGGCAACCACAATGCTAGCGATCACATGAGGCAATGAAGCGATGACAATGGCAACGGTGGCGATGCGACCATGATGACAATGGAGCGACAATGACAGATGGGGAGACCATGATGGGACGACCACATTGAAGGCGATGACGACACCGGGTCCGGCAGTGACGGCGATGAGGTGCCACAACGCATCGGGGCGACGGCGACGACAATGTGGCAATGGGGCAACGGGGCAACGACGGCAGCAATGCCGATGATAGTCGTGCGACTCAGATGGCACTTGGATGGCAGTTGGACTTGTACTAGTAGTAGAATATATTTGAGATCGTACAGAGCAGGTACGGGTAACCTGTCAAACCCGCCATCAACCTGCCACACCCGCTCGCACCCGTACCCATACCCGTGACTGCGGGTACGGGTTTTGGTGGGTACGGGTACGGGTAGCCCCAAAATTACCCGGGGGTGACCCGTGGTAATCCCTAATTGGGGGAGGCCGTTGAGGGCGAGAACACCATGGTAGCTCGCGTGTGCCAGGTGTTTGAGGGTAGGTTGATGGAGGTGGAGATGACGATTGCTGCCATAGATGTGTTCCATGATAAGATCACCAATCACTGGAGCACGGTGAGCCAGTGCATGCTCGGTTACATTGTATACGCCCCTCTGATTTCCATCAGTACTGGCCCCAAGAAATTCACAGAGGATTGGGCCCTGATTGATCTACACCTTGACAAGATTGATTGGGATGGTTTCAAAGGCAATGTTATTTATCTTGGTACATTTCGGTCTTTCTCACCAAGGTCGTTTAGTCTGACTATTTCATCTAGGAAACAAGATTTCAGCTGATGACTTCATCTTGAAAATGCACCCTCATCCCAAGAGCCACTCCTCCTTCAAATTTCCAATCGGTGGCCTGCTGCAAGTTAAGGGTGTCATCAAGGAGAACAAAATACGCCAACCAACCCAGCTTGATAAAAACGGTGAGGAGTGTCTTCTCGTGATCAAAAATGGCAAGAGCACTGGAGTCACGATCAGTCGCGGGACTGGAATTGAGTCGTTTATTTGAGAATACGATGAGTATGGCATCCAGTCAACATCAATGGAGGTCACCATCTATTCCTACAGCCACTGTATAAGGCTCCAACCATTTAGTTTATGTTTACTCAACAGCCAGTAAATAGACAGTAAACCATTGTAAACTGTTTATAGACAGTAAATACTATTTATAAAACAATTTGCATTGATACTTCAAAAGTTTTCTGAAAATGGCCACTGTAGCAAATATATGAAATATGATGAAAATAGTGAATTGAAAATTAACTCTTACTAACATATTCAACAACCAACCCTATGTTGTGTTATGGCCTTAATTGCAGCTAGAGCCAACATTTTTGGGATCCTACAAGTAGGAAATAAAGTCTAAAGATGTTTGTGGAGGCAGACAATTTAAAATGCCAGGGCAACTCTAAGTCATCCAATTAGGCATTCCTCAGTTACCATGTGAGATATTTTAACAAGATACATAATACAACCTTTATAATATTCTATGGAAAATAAAATTTACACTGTCTACATATTATGCCTTGAAATTGCATTGACAATATTTAATTACCTTATCAACATTTTATGTTGAATTGTGAATGAAAAATACCTGTTGTTATAGATGCCTAAATTTTATCAATGGTAAAAGGGTATTTTCCATCCAGTGATGGTTATATATCATTAGGCTCAATTCAGATTAAAAAATGATGTTAAAATGATATTTACTTGATATAATCACAATGTCTTTGGTTGGAAAGTGAATATTCTTCTGCAATTATATAGAAATATATAGAAATAGGTTAGAAAAATGCCAATGATACTTCTTTATTTCAAGTCTAAATGGTGTTGGCTACTCATTTTAAAGCTATATCTAGATGAATCCTGAAATAATAATATTTTTTCCCACTATAAATTGTGGAAAATTTATGTTATATAAATACCATCTTAATATCATTTTTCTAACATGAATCTGGCTTAATAGTGTATAAATATCAGATTCACATTTTTGACCATAAAAAATGAAGGAAAAGGAATTGCCTCTTGTTATAGAAGTGTCAAAATTTTGTCAGCATAAAAGAGGTAATTTCCATCCAGTGTGTTCAGGGCCAAGTTCAAAGTATTCAACAGTGTTCAAAAATGTTGAACAAATTAATTAATTAGCACACTTAAATCTTCTGATCAGAGGCCAAATTTGGATAACAGTTCCTTTAGAGCCTAAAAGGGTCTTGGGGTAACTGTTTACTGTTTACTATTTGGTTTATTTACTTCATACCACCATGCCAGTAAATATATGGTAAAGTAAACCATGTAAATAGTTTAAAACCTGTTTTAAACTTTAATGGTTGGAGCCTTACAGCCACACAGATGGCACTTTCTCCGCCTCTGGGGATTCTGGGTCTATTGTCGTTGACAGGCTAGGACACATTGTCAGCTTGCTCACCGGCAGTACCGGTGTGATTGACTCTACTGATGTGACCTATCTGACGCCGTATTTCTGGCTTGAGGAACGTATCAAGCAGGCCTTCCCCAACTCCTACCTCTACCCAATCAAGGCGTAGGTTGCAATGTCAACACACATCAACACTGTCGAGGCGTCTTGTCCCATTTCTTCTTGCTTCTATCCATATGACTTCTCTTTCTGTCACCAAGTCTGTCACCATTTCTCTACCCCTTCTCAATCACTTATAAGGTAGCGGTCACCAGGAACCATCCCCCCTTATGTCAGCAGCTACTCAGTCTTTCTCGCCCTCCAAATTCCTCTCTCACATCATCAAAATACGATAATCTATATAGTAAGGGTTGAAGTGTACATCTGTAGCTACAATGTGTACAAATTTTCAAAAAAAATATTGAGATTTGAGGGTGATTTTTAGCAAACATTTTCTTTTTTTGTCAAACACGTTTTCTCACCCTTCTGCACTTTTTGTCGAAACTGGCCCGCACTTTTGTTACATTATATAATCAATCATGTGACCTTCAACCACCAATGAGAACGTGTTCGCATCTCCTCAGGTCTCAGGGGTATCAAAACCCTTGCAACCCGTGCACTCAAACTCAAAACATATTTACAGGTCATGTCTGATATGGTTACAGTAATGTACTACTTGTAAGCTAAATCCGTAACGTCGTGGGTAGGGCACCGCATCGGTTTTGTAGTGTCATGGCGCTGTGTTGGTGTCGTGGGGGCACTTCCTGGCGTTGGTATTGTGGCGTCGCGGCGCCACATCGGAGTCGTGGGGGCCTGGCACAACGTCGAAGTCGTGGGGGCACAGCACGGCGTTGTTGTCGGTGTCGTGGGGGCATGGCATGGCGTTGTTGTCGTGAGGGCACGGCGTGGCATCGGTTTCGTGAGGGCACGGCACGGTGTCGGTGTCGTGAGGGCCTGGCACGGTGTCGGTGTCATGGGAGCACGGCATGGTGTTGTTGTCGTGGGGGCGCAGCACAACGTCGGTGTCATGAGAGCCTGGCACCACGTTGGTGTTGTGGGAGCACGGTGCGGCATTGGTTTCGTGAGGCCCACGTTGTGGGAGCACAGCGCGGCGTCGGTATCGTGGGGGCACGGTGCCCTGTTGTTGTCGTGGGGGCACGGTGCGTCGTCAGTGTCGTGAGGGCCTAGCACCACATGGTGGGGGGCACGGCGCGGCGTTGTTGTCATGGAGTCGCGGCGTGGCGTCGGTGTCATAGGGGCGCCCTGCCACGTTGGTGTCATGGCATCATGGCGCGTTATCAGTATCGTGGGGGTCCACGTCGGTGTCCCGAGGGCATTGGCATGGCGTGGCATTGGTGTTGTGGTGTTGTGGCGCCCAGCGAGAACACATTTTAAACCTATAAAGAATAAAACAAAAAATGTTATGGTTAGTTACAAGTCTAAAAGGATGAACAAAAATACTTAGCTTTTGAGGGTTGGACAAAGCAACGCAGATGCTTGATACACCAGTTGGAGTCCGGTCCAGCGACCCGTGAACCCGTGACACGGGTATGGGTTTTGTGCGGGTCACCAATTCCATACCCATACCCGTACCCGCCCAGACCCGTGGCATACCCGGGCGGGTGGAAACCCTCGCTATTCACTAGTTTTCCCCTTGCTTTCCTCTGCTTTAACTTTTTTTTTTTTCTTTTGGTTGCTGGACCGATATTTGTTACGCTTACATAATACAAACCCTAGGGTTACAAGCTTATATAAGGGGGGATGGTTCCTGGTGACCACTACCTTACTATGAATCCTGTATTTTGGAATGATGACATTGATTCCGTGTTTGACTTGCACACGATAAACTAAGGGCCTGTCTGGTAAACACTTTCTCACATGAGACATGGGCCAACCCAGAAACAATGTTTTAATTAATTGAGATTGAGAATGTGACGTGTTCAGCAAACCTTGTGTCACGAGAGATCGAGAAATGAGAATGGGATTCTCCCTGCCAACCCAAAAAAGAGGTCTGACCTCTTTTTCTATTCACTGTCTCTGTCTTGAGAGTGACTGTGACCATACGCGTTACAATATACATCTACATCGTTAGCACTTACATAAGGCACACACGCATATAGCAAGGCATATACATAGCAGTAGAGACTTCCCAAGCAACTTCCATTATTTTTGACACAATACAAGTACAGTACAATGGATAGCACAATTACAGCACATGAGAATCAATTTTGCGACGAAGAATGAGCACGTGTACACTAGCATCGACTACAGCAAGGTACATGTTCGCAAACTCTGCATCTCCCATCATGCACTCAACCGTGCTGGCGAACTCAGAGTGAGTGAGCCCACCATCTTTCTCAATTGCCTTGATGGCAAAGACTTGAGGTGTATTGAGTTTCACCACCACTGCCGTGTGCACTGAATCTGCCACATCGCGCATCGATGACGAGATGCTAGACATCCCTTCACCAGCAGTGACACGCTGCCTCTTGTCCTTGGCCTTTGGGTCCGTGCTCTTGGAGTGTTTGCGTTTGGGGGGCTCAGGGCTTACAGGCATCTTGACCAGAGCATCGTCCTGTGAGCCAATTTGAGATATGAATAGGTACAGTATATCATGAGTAAATACCTCGCTTGTGTCATATTTGTCTCCTTCAAAGAAGGAGGCCCTGGGCTCCTTTTCTGCGGGACCTGGGGTGAATGCCTGGTTCGGTGTCAGAACGTCAGTGACACTGCATTGAGAGAGTGGAGCACCCACTGGCACTTCTACATCTGACCCATTCTTGCCCTTGGATTGGTCAAGGAGCACTGGGTCAATGGGAACTGAAGGACCTTGTGCACGTGAACTCCTGGGGGTCTGACCGAATTGAACTGCATTTGCACCTGTGGCCTGGGTGCCATCGACAAGTTCCATGATGTTGTTGTATAATGCGCACCACTTCTTGTTGCGGAACGGCCTTGCTTTCTTGTGGCTCTCAGGCTGTATAGCATATAGTTCAATTTGAAATCAGAAGACGGTTGACTCACTGTGAGATATGCCTCCCATACTTCGTCTGTGGCCATGACCATTTTCTTTGCATCGTCCCAGCCGAATCCTGATAGGCCTCTGAGCTCCAGGCTCCTTCACAGTCTTGAATTCTTGCTAGATCTAGAGAGATGGATAAGCACATACAACCTACACTGACATCAACACCCACCCGCTGCCATTGGTTCTTGATGGACTGGAATGTCTTTGGGGTCCCTCCTGATGTCTTCTCACTGTCCAGGAGGGCGACCTCACACACGGTCCATGCAACCTTTTTGGGGCCATTATCACCCCAGTTTGATTTAGCCTTCTCAGAGGCCAGTGTGTGCACTAGAGTTGCCTTGTCAGCTTCTGACCAGTGGTTCATCAAACCCTTGTCCTTCTTCATCCTGTGTGGTCTTCGTGGAATGTGGAAAGCGCCAGGGAGCAGGGAGGATGTGAGACGTGAGAGACATGTAGAATGTGAGAGTTGTATTAAGAAGGGGATCAATGTGTTGCGATCGGCAAGAAGTTGGTGATCAGTGCAAGGATCGGCGCACATGGGAGCTCTCATGGGGGTGCAATTTACATTGGACTCAACACTGATGCGGAATGGTCAACTCAATGTGCTCTACAGTATGTACCTAATCACAACGCTGTCTGGTATGTACTACATAATCGTCCCACATCTCCCAAGCAATCCTTTCTCAATGATCATCCACTCTCTGTCTTTCCTGCCGACCTATGTTTCCTTGATGTGGACCATCCTCATCCTCTTGAGGATCATCATCACCATCAATTATGTTGGTAGGGTCATGTATCCGGATGAAGTTATGCAATACCACCAAGGCACCCACAGTTGGGCTTGGGTTTGACTAGAATACTCCTGGGCAACAACCAGGACCTTGAAATGTTGCTTCATGACTCCAAAGATCTGCTCAATGACATTTCTGAGCTGCACGTGACGAAGATTGAACAGCTCCTTGAAATTTTGAGGTCTACAATGTATTCCATCAGCACAGGGTCTATTGGACCTTTCACGCGATGTACTTAGTGCCGGCCTGACCCCACTCCTTGAGATGATACCTAACAGCCTGGTAAGGCACTAGAAGTGTGTCTGATCCTGGATACCCTGTGTCGGCTAAGTAATAACAACCAGCAGGAACCTTGAAGTCAGAATCCCAGGCATCCTGAAAGACCCGACCATCGCACACGCTACCCTCCCAGCCGGCTAAGACATACAGAAAGTTCATCTCCAGATCGCACACTGCAAGAACATTCTGAGATAGTTGCCCCTTCCGGTTCCAATACCTCGCATGTTGATCCCCAGCATCTGTAAACACAATTAGGTGTTCAGAGCTGTTCAGAGTGTTCAGAGTGTCCTTGAACGGCTCTGAACAGCTCTGAACACCTACCGCATTTACAGATGCAGGGACGTGCGCTGGGATATGTGTCCCGTCCAGCACGCCAACACAATCCTTGAAGAAGTGGAATTTCTGGGAGTGCCTTATGATATCAGGAACTGGTGTGTCGTCCATGGGCTGCTTGACATAGGCGTTGTACACCAGATCCAAAGTCAGTGCATCCAGTGCATGGTGGATACATCTAGTCTGGTGTTTGTCTCGTAGACAATGTATTCAGTAAACGAACCATACTTTGTAATTGTATCCCCGCTCCGTTGAAACCGCTCCTGGAGAGCCCGGTTAGATAATCCCCTGCACGCATACTGTAGGAATATGCAAAGATGTTCGGCCACAGAGACATGCCGAGACTCGCACAGATCCGTATCCCTATCTAAGACCAACAAGAGTTGCCTGAAGACATGCTTGCGCAGGCCAAATTTGTTGTAAAATCTGTTGTCGTTCCCAGCCAAGAGTTCATCAATCCATTGTTGACCCAATAGGCTAGATGTATTCTTGGCGATCTTAACAAAGCGGGCCCCATATTCAAGTACTTCCAACCCAGCAGCAGATACAAGGTTGGCAGCAATCAGTGCAAAGTCCAGAAGTTCTTGTTCGTCCTCAGATGTCATTGCTGTAAGGGTGTATGCAAGCGCGTTGATGGAATGTGGGGCTTCACACTACTTGTCGCTCAATTCGGTAGGTGCTCAATATGTAACGAGGTCATGCTATGTCATGTAACAAGGATTTAAAACATTGTTTTTATTTTTGGTGTTTGGAGGTCACAACTAATTAAAAACAATGTTTCGCTGCAGTCTCTGTTTCCTGGGTGGGAAACAGAGGTTCTGCTGAAACATTGTTTCAGGGCCCAGCTGTGCTGGACAGGCCCTAAGGCTAAAGCTCATTTGATACCTAAGTTAGGAGAAGTTGACTTGGGGCCTTGGGAACTGCACTTTCTTGGTTAAATATCTTTGAAGGGAGCTATGCATTGACATAAAGTTGTACACCAGATTGCTTGAGACGCCTCTTCCACAAGCATGCTGAACTTGCACTATCTTTCTCTCCAATTTCGACCAAGGGGGGCCAACAATGTCACTCCCTGACCCAGGGCTGGGGGGGGGGGTCAACCAAAATCCTTTAAAAAAATTTAATATTTTCCACTTTATGGCCCACAGCAGGGGGGTTGGGCAGGGTTGGGGGGGGTCAACCAAAATCCCTGAAAAACTTTAGGTTTTGGGCTGTCTTTTTAGTTCAGAGGGTGCACAAAGGGGGTGCACTTGTTGCTCATTAGCTCTCCCAAGCCCTCCTCTCACTGTCAGGTCCATCTTGGAGTCACGCTGCTCACTTGTGGCCCCCCAAAATTTCCTTTTTTGGTATAAGTTTCCTTTTTAGGTGGTACGTGGGGGGGGGAGGTCAACCAAAATCCCTTAAAAAAATTTACCTACCCCGTGCAATTTTTAAATAATTTGACCCCCCTTGTGCTGAACAGACTGGAATAAGTTATTTGTAGTAGGCCATGACCCAGTGCCATCCTCCTACACTGGACTTACAGTACTTCAAGAGAACTTGAAAGCATTCAGAGACCAAAATCTGGAGTTCATCAAATACCCTAGCCTGGTAGTAGTACAATTCATGCACACCTCTGTGGAATTCTTGGTCGGCCAGCTGGACTGGTGGGCTGTCAATACACGTCAATTAATCATTTCATTCTCTACATCACTTTTAGTGGAGTGTAACGCCACCACAGGGGCGTTAGTACGACGTGTACTGCTCGGGTGTCACAACGGGTTACGGAAAGGCGGAGGTCGATCAAGACCAAGAGCGATGATGTACAAGTATCACTTGGTCTCCCGGGACACAAGGATAATAGCGGGGTTATGGCAGGCTCAAGCGTAAAGGCGAGCGAAGGGTCTTAACTCAAGCGCAAAGGCGAGTTCACTGGGAGTCGTGAGACAACTGATGTGGTATTACACAAGAAGTCAAGTCTACCGTACAAGCTAGGTATACGAGACCTTATATAGTAGTACAGGGTGTTTGGCCAGGCCAAACACAAGGCGTGATAATGAGCCTTCTGGTCGAGAACGGAACAAAGGGGAATCCAGATATAGCAAGACAAAGATGCGCGGAGTCATGCGCTCCTGGAAGTAGCTCGGAAATGTGGGGTGGTTTTCGATGGCACAAACTACCCCTCGAATCGAGTCGTGCGTAAGTGGAATCGGGGAAAACGAAGCGGCGCGTGAGAAATGAGAAGCCCGCGGAAATCGCGTATCGTACAGGGAACAAAGAGGCGAGCAAAGGAAGTGGTCAGATCGTAACATGGAGCATGGAAAAATTGCCAGTCGGTCATGATGGCACACGCTGGTGCGCGTTTGCCACAGATGGTGAGAAATCATTTTTGCATTGCCACGCTCACCCTGAGGTTGACACCCTCCTGTTTCTCCGAATTAGATCTACAAAGTGTCTTCCCAAATATCCCAGGCCCATCAGGCCACGGAAACCGATACGTCGGCATGCCTTCCTCTGTGTGGGACTGCCGAGCGGCAGATACAATCCCGTCGAACATTGCTACGGCCTCCTCACAGCCACGCCAGCATGCGCAGCACCAACACGTGTGGGAGGATACACACCTTTCGTTGCGGACGTGATACTCCCGGGCCGGAAGCCGCTGAGTGCCACCAAGCGGCGGTTCACAAGTGTTAAGGTCTTTGCGCACGAGCATACAGTGGTGTGCAAAGGCGGCCCAGTCACATGTGTGAGCATCATCAAACAGGTTGCAGTGGTCGAAGACAAGGTGGCGGAGGCATGGGAGGCAGTGGACGAGTTTGCTCACATCGAACTCACTGAGGTAGGAAGTGGAGAGGTCGAGGAAGGTGATGCGTGGTGATATGACTGTGCTCTCCCTGGGCCCTGAAAAGCCTATTTTCGCATTTTATAGCTTCCTTTACACTTCTTGCACTCTCCCGTGCTGTTGCGCGCATTCTGAGCGCCGCGTTCCCGCGCGCTTCGCCGCTTTCCCGCGCTCTTTGAGCGCTCGGCTTCCCTCTCTTCCTGGACTCTCCCCTTCACGTTTTAGCTTCCCCTTTCCCCTCCTTATCTAATGCACCCCATTCCTTAGTTTACATTCCCTAGTATATAGGCCATGTATTTACAACTTTACACACCAGACTTCTAATAGTAGACTTCTCCCTTCTCAGATTTCGGACTTTTGAGCTCAGAGTAGCTCTCCCCTCGCGTTCCAGTGTGCCGCATCCGCGCGGCCTTAGCAATTCAAACCCTACACGTTCCAGACCCAGGTGGCTGCTTCTACGAAGTTTCGCGCCGTGCCGACGCGTGCGCGACCATTTCTGATCACCTTCCACCAACCGACCCTGTTCCCTCTCCCGACGTCGCCGCACTTGCGCGCGACCTTAGTCCTTCGACACAGACGCTTCCGCGACCGCCGCGGACCTATATACGACATCTCGCGCTCCGCGGAGGCCTGCGCAATACCTCGCGACGCTTCACACCCCCCAAATCTTGTGCAACTCATAGTGCATAACATGGGTTTCAAAACCCGCACGGGTAGCGGGTACCCAGGGTGCCAGGTACGGGTCCGGGTCAGCCATGAGGTACCCATACCAAACCCGTACCCACGCAACGGGTTTGGCGGGTTTTGGGTATCTCGGGCTTTCAAGGAACCACTAATATTATAACCACCGCTAGCCGGCATACCTACTACGAGTACGAAAATTGATATGTAAAGTCAACTAGAAACTATTCCAACTCCCCAAACAAGTCCCCAAAACCCGACTCCATCAACCTTGCAGCACCTCCTATAATGCCACTTGGACAGAGGAAAAGGACAGCTTCGTCTCGAATAACCAACGAGAATTTTGAAGGTGCCGAAAGTAACACTGTGACCAAGCGTCTCAAGCGTTCTGCTGACGCTGCTCGGGCGGCGGCAATAAAACTTCGACAAAAGAAAGCATCAGTTGACGACTCGGAGGATGAGGGCACACCAGTGCATAACTCACCAGGAAACTCAAGAGCGTGTCTTCAAGTTGAGGCTGCCGGCGTGCGTGACGGTAATGAGTCGGATAATCTTGCTGCCACACCCGATGAGGGCCCAGACCCCAGAGTGGGTGACGACGAGGATGATGATAGCAACATCGAGAAACCTGTTGAGACTGCAGAGGAACAACGCCGTGAGTCAAACAAACACTGTCAGAAAACTAAACCAGTCACCTTAATCCCCGAATCAGAACGACTATCTAACGATTGGGTATCGCCGATCTACGCATTCTTCGAGCCAGCCCCTTCCATTGTGGCCGTTGACGGTCAGCGTGTTCATGAATTTAAGTGCACTGCATCAAATTGCAGGGGACGCGGCCAAAATAGAAGAACTGTTCGACGTTACCTTGATACATCCGATCGGAACTCGACGGGAAACCTTCGCAAGCACGCGCGACTGTATTGGGGCAACGAAATCTTGCGTGCTGCAGATGCTTGCAGTGACCTAAAAAGCGCTCGGAAAGTGTTAGAGAACGTCAAGAAACAAAAAGATGGAACACTTACCATAGCCTTCGAGTGGAAGGGAAAAGGACAAGTCGTATACTCCCATCGCCAACACACTAAGGTTCAGATCAGGTTCGTGGCGATAAAAAAACTTTCTACCTATCTGATGTGCGGCTCAGGGTCGAAATCGTTCGTTGGGTATCGGAAAGCATGCGACCTTTTTCGATTGTTAGCGATCAAGGATTCCAAAAACTTATGAAAATGGGCAGACCAGAATATTACATACCATCTGCTGTCACTGTCTCGCGCGACGTCAAGGACGTCTTTACAAAGGTTCGGGGTAGGATCGCAAACATGCTTAAGGTGAGGTTTCGTCAGCTACACGGCGTCATAGGACAAAAAGAGATAATTCATCTTCCAGGAACATGACGGCGCCCTGAGCTTTGGGACGGACGCATGGACTTCACCTAACCACAAGGCCTATGTTGCTGTAACCATCCACTTCGAGGAAAACGGGAAGCCGATGTGTCTTCTACTCGACCTTGTTGAGGTCGCAAGGTCCCACTCTGGCGCGAATCTCGCATCGGCGTTCGCCAAAATACTGGCCGATTTTGGGATAGCACACAAGGTGAGTTTGCTAGATCGTCTGCATGAAAAAGGGACTTACTGTGTGCATCAGATTCTCAGCGTTACATGCGATAACGCGTCGCCGAACGATGTGATGATCGATGTACTCGCTGACCTAGTTGTCGCATTTCCAGGGGCTGCGAATCGAACCCGTTGCTTCACGCATATCTTGAACCTAGTCGTAAAGGTAATCCTTCACCAATTCGACTTGCCAAAAGCCAAGACAGGTGAAGCGCCCGATGCAGAATCGCGGGCGCTGCTGGGCCTTGCAGGGGACATTGAGGCAGAGGGAATAGCCATGGATAACAGAGGTGACGGCAATGATGATGACGATGACAGAGAGGAGGGATGGGTTGATCCGCGCATAGGGATGTCACAGAAAGATCGAGACGAGCTTGATTTGACAGTGCGTCCAGTGCAGTTGGTACTGGTAAAGGTAAGTTCAAACTCAGTTCGCGATGGACCGGTGGCTCACCGTACACGATAGCTACGCAAACTAGCATATGCGATCAAAAACTCCACCACACTCCTGCTCCCTCGTTGGATCCAGCTCCTCAAAGATCTCGCAGAAGATGGCAACCTTTCCGACCCCCTCACCATTCGGATGATGCCACGCGACGTTGCAACGCGCTGGAATTTGACATACGAGATGCTTGTATTCGCTCTCGAATATCGCGCGGCAATTGATGAAATTTCTAGCGACAGGGACATGAGGAAGTATGAGCTCGATGGGGAGGAATGGGGGCTTGTCCGGCAGCTGTGTGACGTATTGGGGGTATGTCCACTGATTGTTGCCTTTGTTTCCCCATTTCCGCCGCTCACCCGTTCTCAGTTATTCAAGGATGCAACACTATTCTTTTCACGTTCAACACCGAGCCTTTCCACTGTGATACCTGCAATGGATCACATCGACGCACATCTTGCCACTGCGAGCCAAGACCCGAAGTACGCACCTGCCATTCGCGCTTCGCTGACACTCGGAAAGGCCCACCTCAACAAATATTATGACATGACGGATAATTCGGAAGTCTACTGAATTGTCATGAGTAAGTGCATCTCGCTTGATCTTTTCATTCTACTCTAATCTTGTTGGACAGTCCTACACCCACGGCACAAGCTCCAATACTTCCGCAATGCCAACTGGGACGACGCGTGGATCGTCACTGCGACTGAAATCATCCGCGATGAGTTTGTGCGGGCATATGCATCCCTCCCCGTTGACGAGGGCGTTAGTCACGTCGAGAGTGTATTCGTTTTACATGTCCGACTTTTTATTTCTCTTCAAAACTTACGAACGTTCTTAGACCCCCAAGCCCTCCAAAAAACGGAACGTCTTTGACGATCTGCTGTCGATCTCCGCCCCCCTCTCCCGGGTCAAGGACGAGCTCCAGCAATACCTCGAGCTCCCTGTCGAGGATGTCAAGGACGCGTCCGCGTGGTGGGTCAAAAACCGAGGGGTGTATCCCCGTCTCTCTCGGATGGCGCTCGACTACTTGTCAATACCAGGTAAGCGACATCTTTGTGTCTCCCATACTTGATCTAACTACCTCTACAGCTACGTCAGTCGATGTCGAACGAGTCTTCAGCAAGGGAAGACTCGTTCTGTCTCACGTTCGAAATGGACTTTCGGTTCAGTCCACGCGTGCGTCGATGTGTCTTGGTGCATGGAGTAGGATGGGCTTGGTGAAGGACAAGGACTTGCTGGAGGCGGCAAAGCTGCCTGATGTTGAAGGGTCTGAGGATGAGCTAGATAGTGACTGGGATGATGTATTCAAGTAGTACTCTAGTACGAACGAACGAACGAACACTTGGCCTATTGTGCAAGGACAATGAGAGCCGATCGAATGGCACCGGTCACGTGCCAACCCGCCGTGCCAACCCGCGCGGGTTCCGCTACCCGCGCTACCCGCCGGAACCCATACCCGCGTCCGCCGGAACCCATACCCATGAGCCCGGGTACGGGTTTTTGGCGGGTGTGGGTGCGGGTAGAGGTCTTGTCACCCATGGGTTACCCACATTATGCCCTAGCAACTCAGACTGATTCCTAACGCTTAGGGACAGTTTAGTGTATCAGCGGGAGGACTGACCTATAGTGGGGCGCAAGAAGTGGACATCTCGCACCCCGGGATATGCAGGTGGAGTGTGTGGGTGCGAGCGAGGAGCGGCAAGGAGGCGAGGTCTGAGAGGTTGTTGAGGTGGAAGGAGTTGAGGGGTCGTGCAACTTGTGCTAGCCACCCAGTCGGGTCGTCCACCAGGTCCTTGACGACCAAGATGGCAGGGAGCTCCGTGGAGGGCCAACCAGTGAGATTTCCAGCACAGAATCATAGTGTGTATGCTGTGTAAAGATAAAGAGGAACATAAATGCGGGCAGGAGAAGGAAAATGCAGGTGTGCTCACGATCGTCGGACTGGTTATAGATCACCTTCAATTCGCTATAGGCTCAAAACCTGCAATACTCGGAGTGTGTAGTAAAACTCACTAGGGTCGAAATCAAGGGGGGTCAAATTATTTAAAAATTGCATGGGGTAGGTAAATTTTTTTAAGGGATTTTGGTTGACCTCCCCCCCCCACGTACCACCTAAAAAGGAAACTTATACCAAAAAAGGAAATTTTGGGGGGCCACAAGTGAGCAGCGTGACTCCAAGATGGACCTGACAGTGAGAGGAGGGCTTGGGAGAGCTAATGAGCAACAAGTGCACCCCCTTTGTGCACCCTCTGAACTAAAAAGACAGCCCAAAACCTAAAGTTTTTCAGGGATTTTGGTTGACCCCCCCCCAACCCTGCCCCCAACCCCCCTGCTGTGGGCCATAAAGTGGAAAATATTAAATTTTTTTAAAGGATTTTGGTTGACCCCCCCCCCCAGCCCTGGGTCAGGGAGCGACATTGTTGGCCCCCCTTGGTTCAGCGTATTTATCCAGCATTACAAATAAATTGAAGGTTAAACACTATTACTAAGAGGGTTGGTGTATCTGGGATTGGAGGAAACATCTGAAAGTTGCAGGGAATCACAGTGTGTATTAGGGATGCCGTGGTCCGGTGCAGTCCGGTTCGGGGACACTTTTTCCCGAACCCTGAACCAGACCTGGGTCCGGTTCGGGCTCTCAGGCCGGACCTCGAACCTCTCAGAGGTCTGGTGCGGTTCAGGTGCGGTTCGGGGGTCTGGCATGGCCGAACCTGAACCGCACCCCAAAAATTGAAAAAAAAATAATTATTTTATCTCTACAAAATATTACAGAAGCCCTACAGCTACTCTACCCGCACTTGCACCCGCGTGAAACCCATAAGCAGAGAATGTGTGTGTGCGCGCGCACGTGTACGAGGTGAGAGAGGAGCACTCACATACTGTCGCCACCGCAGTTCGTCGTCCTCGCGGAGCAGCTTGAAATTCCTTGATCGAGCCCACGATGTAGGCCTTTCGTCCCTTCTTCTGCATAGTGGTCGCCGAGTTGCTCGCGGTCGAATCATCGCCACATTGTCGTCGTAGTCGTGGTTGTCGCCACTGCCGTCGTGTCGCTGTCGCGGTCATCTTCGTGGTCGTCTCCTTGTGGTTGTCGCACATCAGGAAAAACCTCCCGCGCTAGTGAGAGATAATGCCCGGATAAATTAGTGATAAAGGATATAATGGAGATAATGCATCAATAGTCAATCATAAGTTGGACTAATTAACGCCGTCTCAATTTATTAAAAATTATCACAATTATTGACCGAATGTTGCTCCTAAGAGCGCTGTTACTCAACCTTCTACGGCCTCACCAGCGAACGTTTCTGCAAGCTAAACCACGTATGGTGCGAGTGCTATGAGAGAGCCTTCGAGACATAGTGATCACAGCGGGTTTGGCAAACCCCACGGGTCATGGGTCAGGGTCCGGGTCGCAATTTCCCTACCCCTCGGAAACCCGTACCCGTCGACAGGGGTACGGCGGGTAGTGTTTAAAAGTTCAGTTGAGTTGTCAACTGGAGCAATTTTTGACACAACTGCAACTGCAACTGGTTGCTAGATCACAGAAAACAGGGAGCAACCCAACTGAACTGGCCACAACTGGTTGTGAGCAGTTGAGTTGCCTGAAACAACCAGTTGCAACCAGTTGATGGGGAACCAGTTGCAACCATTGAAGACTGGTTGAACTGCAGACAACTGCTCACAACAAGGCTCACAAATTCTCAGATTCCAAGCCAAGCTTAGTTCATATGAAATTAGAGTAGTATTCCATGATGGCAGTGCTAGTGATTGGCCCGGGTAACCCTCAGGTTGACAAGGGCTACCCATACCCATAACGTGTTTGGATGTGTTCAGTTCATGTTCAAACGCTGACTAGACTATGTGGATTTTTTTGTTTGTTTGTAACGTCCGAGTCTACTAGCTACTACATGCTGAATAAACTACTATGTAAATCTAGCTAGCCACGGCCGTCATCATTGTCATCGCTGTAGTTCCAGGTGGGGTCGTCGTTGCGTCGTCGACACCTTCATCCGAAGTCCATTGTCGTGGTTTGGGCAGAAAGTAACAACCCTGCATTGGCGGGGCGGCAGTTGGTGGCTTGTGAGGCATCATGATGTCCCCAGGGGCGAATGACAGAACACTGACGACTTTGTGCTGCAGTGATGGCGTCCGTGACTGTGGGCGTGACATGAGATCGATGTCGGGTGGCAGACTCGGCGGAGCGCATGGTGCATGGCACCCCCCTCGCGTCGGACTGTGTCATCGCCTGAAATACCTCCCCACTGCGCTACAAGCTTGCCACAAGCCTGCTGGGGATGAGGGCATGCCAATCATGGTCGCCGATGCTCTGCACGCTTCCGAGATGTTGCCGGGGTAGCGGTGCTCAAGGAAAGCCCACAGCAGCGAAGGCCTTGGGCGTGCACAGGTCGAGCCATTCACCGCAGCGATGAAGGATTACTTCACTTTCGCAGAGTCCGTTCTGCGTGCGGGGGTGCAGGCGATGACGCCCTTTTGCTGTTTCTATTGCTAACGCCGAGGCTGCGGTTGCGGCTGCACAGGGTATATCCGGGCCACAGGGGTGGATAGCCCCAAAGCGACCCGGGACGTCGAAGACGGCGGTGGGAACAGCGAGGACTCGCAGCGGATGGACGGCTTCGTCGGACGTTGTCTCGGGGGGATTAAATCAGTAGTCAGCCTATTGGAGTAGGTCGTAGTGAAGTGGAACTTGCCGGAAACGCAGACAGTAGCATCACACGCGTGAGCTCGGAGGTCATCTCTCGGAGGCCATACTCGGGTAGGCGCTCAATGGGCACCGAGGACTAACGAACGCCATCAATGGAGCGTTGGTTGGGAGCCCCTACATGTGGGGGTGAGCTGAGGGGAGCAAAGGAGTGAAGTACTTGCCGAAAGACAGCATCACTGTCACCATCCAACAGAAAACGATCGTCCCCATTGAGATCTGCACGATTGTTGGCGGACAGATGTACAAGAAAGTGCTCTTTCAAGAGCAAAAGTCGAATGTCTTGCAACATGCTGCCAAAAGCCTGCGTGAGCGGATCGAAAAGGTCAGAGTTGGGCAGCCAGGGAAGGAAAATGGTGAGACAGGGGCGGGCACGCACATGCTGCCAAAAGCAAAAGCCCCTGCATAAGCGGAACGAAGCGATCGAAAAGGTCAGAGCTGGGCCAGGGCAGGAAAATGGTGAGGCAGGGGTGGGGCGGCCGGGGCCCATGCGTGAGCAAAATGAAGTCTTGCAAAATGCCGTGTGAGCGGATCGAAGCAACTGAAAAATTGTCAGAGCTGGGCAGCCAGGGCAGGGAAATGGTGAGGCAGGGGCGGGCACGTACGAACAAATGTCGGAAGTCTTGCAACATGCCACGTGAGCAGATCGAAGCGACTGAAACTGGGTCGTACTTACTCTCCAAGTTGTTGTTGAGTTCTCTGCGGGTTTCGGAGGGCCACCAAACTTGTGAGACGAACTGAAGCCAGCCCGTGAGATCCCGTGAGAGCTGTAGTAGTAGAGCAATGGAACAAAATGTCCGATAGTCCATCTGTTGCGACTTCCGAGTTGTAACTGCACTTTATTAGAACAAACGACAATCAAGGGCTAGCACATGAAAGATAATCTGTATCTCTTCTACTGTATAGTTCCGAATCGCTAGTATCTGACTCAAAAAGAAACTGCTCGTCCTCATTATCCCATTTCTTCGCATCACTATCAGCCTCCAGTAGATCATTATACTCGTTGAGATCCACCTCCTCAATTACATCAGAGTTCACAGCTGCCCAGTCAACGAGAGTGCCTTGCCAGGCAGATTTCATTACCAAGAGCTGTTCAAAGCGATCAGAGCCAAGTTGTGATTGGCGTTCTGTGGCTACTTGTTTGCTTGAGGAAAACAGCCGTTCACAAGGAACAGACGATGCCTGGCACGGAAGGACATCAAGTGCAATTCTTGAAAGTGTTGGGTATACATGGGCATGGTCCTGGGTGATCTGATTAATTCTTGAATGCAAAACAAGGACTTCGGATCAGTAACTCACCTGCCACCATTTGACAATATCCGTGTCTTTTGTAACGTCCTCTTCCACCTCCTTGAGATACCGCCTTACTTCTGTACCCCAAGTTTCAATAGACGTCCCTTTTTTGAGTAACGACAGGCGGTGTCGATCAAAATCTGATACAATTGAGTCACTGTCTCGAAACGGTGGGGCTCTCAACGCTGAGAGATGATCTGTATTAGTCGATCCATCCTGTGGCCGATTCTTCCAATACATTTCAGCCTAATCACTCTGAGAATCAGCCCATGACATATATTGTCAATATGATCCACACCGTGTGTTCAAAGATCTTAATTGCCTCGTCCTGCCAATTTTTCGCATCCAGATTTCCGGTTGCTTGCTCTTCTTCTTGCTCCTTCTCACCACCCCATGCCAGCTTTATGTAGTCAATCTTGTAGTACGGATGAAGTACTGCGAGGCAAACCATGGTCAGTCCAATTAGACAGTGGTCGTAAACACGAGAAACGCCATACTTAACGCCAAAATATAAGCAGGCTTCTCGTCAAACTTATTATAGTATTTCTTGAGCTTGTTGAGGCCGTCTTGAATAGCAGTCCGATAGACTGAGAAGCGCTCAAAGCCAGCAAGTCCATCGCGCTTCTTCTCCCATCGTGTTTGAAGATCTTCGATGAGGGGGAGAGCCCTCCAGAGTGTAGCTTGATTTTCCGATGAGAAACATTGTTGTATTCGGTTTGAATCCTACCATTGAAGCGGCTGATGAGAACTGTGAGAAAAGTGTATCTTGAAACTGACTGCTAATATATCTCTCGCATCAGCAACACGGCACCAATCATCGCCTGACAGCGTAAAGGCTGTCCAAGGTATCTCTTTCACGAGACATCCATCCCGTCGAATAGTTGTGATTGGTCCAAATAGGCTGTCAGCGCAGTTAACAAACAAGGTAATCGCCTAGAGCAAGTTAGCTGGAGTTGGAGAGTAAGTGTACAGGTACTTACACTCCGGAGCGCTAGGGACCTATCAAGCATCCCAAATGCTGTTCCCCACTGGATATTACTATGGAGGGGTATCTTGAGTGGCTTGGTGACGCCAGTTTGCCTCTGGATGTCATTAAATTTTTCTATATGCGTTCCAGATGCTTGGATCTGTCGCAAATGAGATAACAATTGAATTCTAGTTAAACAGGTTACTCACTTTGATGGCCAGAGTTCGGATAGTTGCGATCACATCGAGGCCACCATTTGAGATTCGATTTGATGGGTCAGCGGGATCATATTCCCAAATCGCAGTCTTGGTCTCGACAGCTGCAATCTTGGTGATATGGCCCATGACATCGATGTTTGCGAGGTTAATGACATGACCGAGACACCTGTCAAATAATGTCGACATGGGGTGGCTCATTCATAGAGCACGAAGATAAATTTACTCACATATACTGCTGCTTTTTGTGGTCCCATTCCTCAAGCTTTCGCCGCTTATGAACCTTTGAGACAGTCTTACAGATGACGTTGTTGGAGGAGGTGTTATCAAGTGTTGCACCATACAACTATGGTGAGATTTATTAGTGATCTCATCCATGATCAATTGAGTGCTGTTGTTGCTTACCTTGGACCATTCGTTTCCCATTAACCCCACACGGTCACACAGCCCAACAATATAGCGGCCAAGGTTCTTACCGCCATGGTTTCCTGAAGGACCACGCAGTGCGATAACACGTGCTTCCAGCACCCACTCTCCTTTCTCCGTCACTCGAATCCAATGAGCAGTGATTCCAATAAAACCTGCCCTTGTAGAGTTGACGGTCCAGCCATCAACTGTAATTGAGGCTTTACCAGGGAGGCCCTTAAATTGAGTGGCATGGCCGCCGTGAGCCAGTTGCCGGTGTGATCCTGAAATCGTCCACAATAGAAAACTCACAGTAACAGTGGCTTTCAGTTCGTCCAAATGACGAACAAATTCATTTTGGAGGCAAACCTTGACATCATGGGCACTTGGTAAGTCGGCTTTAATTGTTTGAGGCCTCATGGAAGTGAGACAGTTCCGAAATGAGGGCTTGTTGGCGACTTCAAATGCCTGTACATTATCATTTCAACGCCTTTCCCTTGTCCGAATTAAAACTAAGACCTCTCACCTGGTCATCACAGGCCATGAACTTTGTCACTGAGCGCACTGTTCCCTGCCGATTGAACTGCTTGGGTGGCCGCTCTGCTCCTGCTACAACGGCCAATTTCGTCTGAATAAGAACTGACGACTTTGACTTTCGTGCACGAAGAATATCCGGAGGCACACAACGCTCGGATTCTTCAATCCCAGCCTCCTTGCAGCGCTTGCTATAGTACTCGTAATGGTGGCGAATATGACCTCGACATGTCGTATTACTGCCAGTTAGGAATGCCTTTTGAAACAATTTTGTGCGAACTATGTTTTCATCCTTCCTGGAAGAGAGGAGCGGTGAGTATGATTTACACACTGGCAGGTTTGTGTGTAGCAAGGGACTAACCGACAAATCTGACACCAGCGTCCTTCCTTTGTCTCCTCGTGGCCACCCTTTGTCTTGAAGGTCACCTTCACCCGCTCACTGAAGACCAGAAGGAGATCTCTTGTTGAGTCTTTCCTGACATTCTGAGTTGTCGGGATGTTGGCGTGGTGACGCTCTTGCAAGCCATCACTCTGGAAATGGTGACTCAGTGAGCACAATGTCAGAAGAAGATACGATCTAGCCTACCTTGGGATCGATCAGCTGAACATCATCTTCTCCTGTGTCCGAGTCCTCTCCTGCCCCTCCATTTCCCACTTTGTTGTGACTCACAATCTCATCATCTTCGCCCTCCTCGACTATCTCTGGCTCAAGGTCCGATGACTCATGACCTACTTCAATCTCCTCTGGGACTTGTCGACAACGTTTTCGAGCGCGAGGCCTTTCGTCATCAGAAGACTCAGAGTCCGAGCTCTCAGATTCAGCAGCGCGCTTCTTGTTTGATTTTCTGTTCCCCTTAGTAGTAGAAGGCTGGGGTTTTCTTTTGCGGGGTTCGTGGTTGTCCTGCTCTTCAACAAGAGCAACTGCCTTTTCGGTTGGCTTACGAACACGGGCATGGCCTTTTGAGCTGCCTGCCATGATGACTGTATAGAGTGGTGAGTAGCGTCCTTCTTTATAATTGATAGGGTTACGCACCAAACTGTAACAGGCCTAATAGGAGATGGCTGGATGCTGTAGAGCGGTAGAGCGGTCGAGGTGAAGAGCAGTTACTGTGGGCTTGTAACTATTGCCGATTTGCCGTAGTTAAAGGTTCGAGTCTGAGGCCTCGCATCATTTATGGTATGGCCTGAATATGTGGCTTTAATGACACAATTCCAAGTTCAAGTTGTGGACGTTGTGACGGAACAGTCTCAAATTCTGGGTTCGTAGTATCTGAACGTCAGACACGTGCGTAACCAGTATCTGATATACCATCCAAAAAACGCCTCGTGGATGTCTGCTTGTTGCTGCACGTGTATGGCTTCCTCGGTGTCCGGCCTGAGAGCCTTCCAGTGATTCCTGAACTGCCTAGGGAAACCTACTGTAAGGAAGGTGTTGTAATGACCAAGTCCTCAGGCTCAGAGACTCAGAAGTACTCGATTCTGCAAGCAGCGTTGAGGCCAAGGTCGAGGCAAGAAATAATGTTCGGAAGGGCCTGAAATTGTGGTCATACATGTGGCGGCCGGTGCGGACCCAAGTTGAAGAGACACGTGCCCACAAGATATTTGTAATGACACCGTACAGTAACACATTGACAATTTCCTTTTAAGGGAGGTTGTAACCAGTTGCAACCGGTTTTTTTGCAGTTGTGTGGACTCTGGGTCTACTCCCAACTGCAACTGCAACTATCCCCAACTGACACAACTGCGACTGCTGGTCCAGTTGCAACTGATCAGTGGTTGGGTTGAGTTGCAGTTATTTTGCAGTTGTGTCAACTGAACTTTTAAACACTAACGGCAGGTTTTCAGCCTTGGTGCACGAGCTTGGATACAAACTGTTTATTCTGTTTATTGTTGAAATAGGCTATGTAGTACACTAAACTAAACTGGCTACTACTCCTACTCGTATGAAATGCTCGCCGCTCGTTGTCCGAGTCGTTGTGCCAGCAGTGTCGTGGTCGCCAGTCGTTGCGTTGTCGTTGTTGTTGTCATGGTGTTCCGAGTTCGAGTCGCGTTGTCGTCGTTGTGCTTGTTGTTACGGTCATCGTGGTTGTCGTCGGTTGTCGTCGTCGTTGAGCCTGTCGTTTTCGTGGTTGTGGTTGTCGTCGTTGGTTGTGGTTGTCGTCGTCGGTGGTCGTTGGTCGTGGTCGTCCGAGTTGTGGTCGTTGGTCGTAGTTGTCGTGGTTGTCGTTGTTGTTGTTGTCGGCGTTCGGATATAGCCGCGAATGAATCCGCAATCCTAATCGCAGCAAACAGAACCGGAAATCGCCGAGCGGTGTAGGAAAAAGGTGGCTTCCTACGCATGAGGGAACCATGACTCATCAGCAACTGTACAGCTGGCTTGCGCAATCACCTCCGGGCTCCGTAGCCGCCTGCCACTACCAGCCGGAGCCACGATCATGACGACAATGGCGGTGACGGCGGCGCATGTGTACGCCGTTCACTGGGGTACACCAGGACGACAGCGGCGCTGCGGCGGTGGCAGCAACCCCCTACAAATGCAGCCACGTGCGCTGCAAACCACGACGACGACGACGGTGCGGCGATGGCAAAACAGAAGACTTTGCTGATGCGCCCACGATTCAAACTACCGACCACCACCGGCGCCCTACCAATGTAGGGTTGACCACGCCTACCCCCAAACACGATGGCAGCGGTACCCCAACACGGCAACAACCTGACAGCGGCGATGTCGACGAAAATGGGGTGACCGCGACGACGGTGTAGTGGCGCGGCAGTGGGCATTAGCATTACTGTACATTACTAGCTAGTTTTTACATTACTAGCTAGCATTACTGTACATTATTTTATATTTACTGTCCTGGCCTGCCGCGCGGGTTTCCTACCCGCAGTACCCCCCAAATAACCCGTACCCTCACCCGGCGAAACCCGAACCCGCAGTCCCGGGTTCGGGTTTCTTCGGGTACGGGTCGGGGTTGCCCCAGAATGACCCGAGGGTGACCCGTTGCGATCCCTATCGAGACATACTATGGGACAATCCACCGACACGAGATGAACCGCCTTCGTAACTTTGCGCGGCTTTTTGGGCATCTCTTTGTGAATGACGCCATCTCTTGGGCTATTCTGCAGACGATCAAGATGAACGAGGACAACACCACGAGCTCAAGCCGCATTTTCATGATGCAAGAGGTCACGGAAAGCATGGCTTACCCACCCTCAAACAGCACTTTGCAGACCCGATTATCCATGAAAATTATCACAATTATTGATCGACTATCTATGAAAACCTGAGATAATTATCCCGGTCGCTAAATGGATTAACATAAAATGTACTACATCGTTCGAGTACCGAGAAGCTGTTCCAGTCCTGGGGAGTAGCTCGTCCAAATCGGGGGATAAGATGAACACTGCCCATTATATCGTCTACCGGAATGACTGTGGCACGCCGGCGGCCACCTTGAAATAACCTAGACACCTTATACATAAGGTGATTGGTGTCCGGCGTCGGAGACAATGGTGAAAACCATTCGATGTAGGCGAGATGAGTCGGGGCGTCGTTGAGGAAGATATCGTGGATAACTTTGCTTGGGATTGGGAAGACAACGCGAACTTGTCCTATTCGGTTACCTGCCAGTGTGGAGTTGGGTTGTACGTGTGGACTGAAATATGATCGGAACTAACCATTGTTTCCGTGCATGACGTCTTGTCGACCACGGACAAGCACGGTGTCAAACCGTTCAGGTACTGTGCGTCCATGTGCGTCCTTTTGCTCCGGCCGAATAACCACACTGTCAACGATTTCCAAGTCTTCTGACTTCTCCCTAGAAGTGAATTTGACTCGGTGAAAGACGGGCACCGTCCGGAATGGTAAGAGCGTGTCAGCCGCCTGAGAATGCAACGCCACTGCTGAGGCACTAGGGTAGTTGATGAGAGCAATGAAATCCGCTAACACGTCCTGGGAATCAACGGCGCCATAGTTCATTGCCAGTTTGTCGAATGTGACAGCCTTGACAGTTGGATGCTGGGTCATCTTGAGAAACCGCGTGCCAACTTGTAAGGGTCCAATAGGAGTCGTGGATATTGGCGGGCTTGTCAGATGGCTCTGCGTTCGCAATTCAACAAATGCTGTGTGCATTTGTACCTTTTCGCGGCGCTCTAGCCATGCCGTCATCTGAGTATATTCGTCTTTCCGGTTTGTCGCATGGTACACGTCTTTCGTAAAGTTGATGTGGAGCCGCTCGGACTGCTCCGTGTTATAGTTATCGGTGGTGCCGAATAGTGTGATTGAAGAGCGATAGTGAAGTAAATGTTGCGCAGCAATGCACGCAGCTAACAGGAATGGTGTTCTCTAGAATCGAAGTGACGAGAGGATTATGTAACGCGTCACTCGGAAGTGCACGCGCGAGAAGAAAGGGAAGTTGTCGAGTCGAGATTGAGCAGCAAGGCGCGAGAGATATTGGAGGCAGGCGGACGGTTTAGAGAACACGAATAGGATAATTGATTCACAGTCAACAGGAGCACATTTTATACTACCAGGTTCACAAGTAAACAATAATCATCAGAGTTAGTTATCATGAGGCATCAACAAGTTCATCAGCGCGTCGTAAGGTAACAGGGTCGTAAGTAATGGATCGAGTCGTAAAGTCGTAGCGACGAGTCATGGGTATGGGGCATAGAAGGAACCGAGGCGAGGAAGGCAGTGGATGAGGAGGAATTGAGGCGATGAGACTCGTACAGTATGGCGCCTGAGCCGTGTGACTTCGGGCTTGGCGTGCTCGCACTTGATCCGATGCGCATCCTAGAAACACTACAGGCACAGGCAGAGGCAATGAGGGAGAAGAGGTGATATAGTAACAGAGGCGCGAAGCCCCGGGGTGTTCCAAAGATTAGCCCGAGATATTCACCCTACCAGAGACGCGTGAGTCGCCTCTGGTCATCGGAGTGCCGGCCCGAGACGGTCCGGACGGGATCTCTGCGCAATTCAGCATTCTCACCTTTGAGTAGGTTGAGAGACTATAGCGGTGGAGAGGGTGCACAAGTGAGTAAGAGAGTGAATGTCTATTCGCCTCCCTCCCCATGGGAGGATATTTATACTCTATGGTCCTACCCTGACCATTTGCGTAAAAGTGATGAGTACAGGCGTCCACAATATCGCGTTTTTACACACGCCTGATGTAAACTACCACTTCGAGATAGCCATAGGGCTTCTCCTTCTCAGAGGGCATATTGCGCCCGCTATAGTACGTATCCTGACTACCGTAATAGGAAACTATACTATCGTAGTGTCGTAACTGCTATAGATAAGGTCCTTACGTACTTATCACGTTCCAACAGTAAACTGTGGATCTTTGGGATGAGCATGTGCCGGCGCACACCAAGGTCAATGAAAACATCTTTGTTTTCATGAAAGCAAGCGAGGCATTCTTCAAGGCGTTGAAGTGTTTGTCTTGTATGGGAAGGATATTGGGCTAAATACACGAAGTCGAGCAGCGCACGCACAGCTCTGATCACACGTGAAGGCAGTTGCCCACCTGGAATGGCTAAGTCGATGATGAGTCCGAGGAGGAACCGGCAGATACTCTTGTGCTCTTTTCCTGAAATGCGTGAGAGGGTCGTTATGCCCTTGGCGAACAGCGTGATATGGTGATTGGGCGGCAAAGACCTGCAACGTGCATCAATTTCTGCTGTCCCGAAGATCGCGATTAGCCAAGCCTTGACATGTTTCACAACGCCTTGGAGTAGCTGGTGAAGCACATCCGGGGTGATGGATAGGAAAATGTCAACAAGTGGGAACACGTTCCAAAATGGACGGAAAACTGGCTTCAGTCCAGCTTCACGGCAGACCGCACGGAATCGGCGTATGTCTTCACTTGCCGACATGTATGTGTCAACCACGTCCACATGGTTCCGAGCAGGGAAGTTAGTGTAAACGCCGAGCTGGTCAGCTGGAACAAGACACTTCGGACAGTGCCCATAGCGGGTGCACGTGACCAGCCCCTGTTCTGGGTAGTTGCCAACAAAGGTGGCGAAAATGGGATGGCAGCGGCGCCAAGTCCCATTGCCGCTCAGCATAGCTATGCCTGTTTCACTGTAAGCATTAATCGGACCAAGGACCTTTTCCATACACGAATGAAAAAGGTTAGCAACGGCACGACGACAAGCGGCCTTATTTGTGATACCAGCTAGCTTGGTTGTCGGAATATACCCAATCAACATTTGCGCATAGCGTGACGGCTTTCGGCAAACGTCCTTAGGTATATTGCCAATCCCCATATAAACTGGGTACGCTTCCTTATTCCGGAACAGTGTTAGCTGGGTTTTGTCGGAGGAAATGATGAGTGGAATGACAGTCGCTCCAGGACGGCGTGCCTCAAGCGATGTCTAGTACTGGTCTGAACAAGGGGGGGCCGGGATTCTTAAAATTGCACGGGGCCGGTAAATTTTTTTAAGGGGCCGAGCCTCACCCCCCCCCGGAACCGCCGAAAAAGGAAATTTTATCCAAATATAGAACCAGGGGAATGTCCGTACAAAGTTGTACATCGCGCAGAGGCATGTCGAATGGCTCTCAATTCCAGGGTGCAGATAAAATTATATTTGACCTGCCCATACAGCAGGAGCCGCAACAACCGTAACAATGTAATAATATAAATGAAGGCTACACTATTACTACAGTATCTAACTCTCTCGCCATGGTCGAGGACCGCTTGCAGTCATCGTCGTCGTCGTCGCGGTCGTTGTTGCCGTTGCGGTCGTCGTCAGTCGCTGTTGCCACAGCCAGAGCGGCGGCCTTGTGTGACTCGCATTCCTCGACGAGATGGGCGATGCGGATGTGGGTCCAGCTCTCGCGCTTGCAGGCGGACTGCGAGGTATCCTGCGAGAAGCGCTCTAACAGGCGGATGGCAGCGGCCTTGAAGTCCTGGACGACGTCTGCGGCCGGGGGCGAGTCGGCATCTTGCGGAGGGTAGGAGACGTCCAAACGGGGTAGGGGTAAGAGGTCGTTGACGACTTGTGGGGGTTCGGTAAGGCGGACGCGAGCGATGCCGGTGAGAGTAAGGAGGTGGGGTTCATCAGAGTTGGCGCGGGGACGGACGAAGCAGGTGATGCGGGTGGTGACGGCCCACTTGTGTTTCCCTCGCGTCGTTGTTGCTGTCGGGATTGTCATCGTTGTTGAGGTCTTCGTCGTCGCGGTTGTCTTGCAGCCTTGCCATCGTTGCGGTTGTTGCTGTGGTCGGTTATCACAGTTCCGTCGTTGTGGGTTGTATTGGTCGTGGTTGTAGTCTGAGATTGCCGCCATTGTTGCCGCTGCCATCGTCGGTGTCGTCACCGCAGCTATTGTCGTGATCGCCCACTGGCAGTCGTCGCAGTCGTTGGCGCCGTGTTGGTCGTGTCGTAGGTCAATGTCGTGTTTGGAAAGAGGAAGAGTGACGCACCACGCAGACGAGTAGATGCGATGCGCCGTCATTGTGTAGCTCGTTGTCGAAAAGAGGATCTCCGCGTAGAACAGGTTCAGATCCGATCCGGACATGAGAGCTTGGCAATGGGAATCGAGTAGTGCGCGTTGGAGGGTCGGCAGGTGTCCACTATGCATTCCTCAACCCCGCGTCGTGCCAGCGTAAGTCGTCGAGTAGGTCCAGTCATAAGGTTTCGTCGCGACCATCTGCAGCAGAGGGATCTGCGAGTCAGCTCTGGTCCTGCGAGAGAGATACATGTGAGCATATAGGCCGGTGCGAGTGCGATACTCACCAACTCTTGAGCCAAGCTTCGGCATAGCCCACTTCGACGCCCCTGTCCCCGTCCTCAAGCGGACCGCTCTTCACCCCGCTGAGCGTGTCTTCCGAGCGAAATGCGTACGTCCATCCGCTCGGATGGTGCTTGATCTGTAACAAATGTTTCCGAACATCATCGGATAGGGGATGCCCAGGGATGCCTGCAGGGCATCACACTGGGCCGCGCTCAACATGGACCCGTCGGGGCAGTGGGCAGTGATGCGGTGACGGTCCAGTCGAAGGTCTCTATCATGCAGTCAGTAGAAAATGTCGACAACAAAAAATAGACACTTAGCGAGTGACGAGATATTGAATGAGTTCAAAACGAACCCAACCAGACTCCCCTTTCCGGATCAACGGGCCGGCGTTCCAGACGCCCAAAAAGTAAATTTTTTTACGGACTTTCGGCAGACCCCCCCCCCCGGCCTCGGGTCACGGAACCACGGCCCGGCCCCCCCTTGGGTCTGAAAGTATCTGAACTAGAATAGTGAACTAATTACGCACCTGTACAGACCACCACCAATCGGCCGTATACATCTCATTATAAACTCGGCATGTTCGCTTGGCGTCGGTGTAGTGCCTCTCTGGGGCGAAGACAAGTTCGCGCGCAAACTCGGGGTTTCCAAAAATGGCCTGGATGGACGGAATTATCTCGCGATAGTGAAATTGAAGGTGCTCGCCTCCCATATCAAGGTCTTCACATCGGAAAGCTGGGCGCCCAGGCAGCGCCTTGTCAATGATGTTGTTCAATTCGATACTTGTTCTGTATGATAACCCGAGCTTGTCGACGAGCTTCCAATAAAAAATTAGCAATGTTAATGGGAAAGATCATTCCCGTACCTCAGGGATCGCAAGCAGTGCTGTCACAGCTGAAGCTGTCGCCCCGCATGTCTTCGCCCAGCATGCAAACTCCCAATCACATTGGGACCGAAAGGGGGCCCACACTGAGTCCCCCAACTCATGGCGTGTTGACCCATAGGTAGAGGGACCTTGGTGTGTACCATCCAATGGAGCGCCGGGGTGACCATGAGAAAAGCGCTCAACGAATAAGGTTGGCCTTGCGTCTGGATTACGAGCCTCAGGAAATGAGGGTTCTGGGGGTGGCGATGAGGACTGATGTTCATTGGCCTGTTCGAGTTCGGGGGTGACCACGGAACTGAAATTCCTCTCCCCAAGGATAGCTTCGAACGCGTTAGCATCTGTGGAGTCAACATCACCTATGTGATCGGTTTCGTCACCAGCTCTATCTATTATGAGATTAATGGGGTGTGCCACGTTGTATGCTGTGAAAAACTTACCTTTGTCAATGCCATCTGCTGCGGCATCCTCGTGGTTTTGCTGTGATGACGAATCAGAGCTGGATCCGTCGTCGTTTGAATCTGATTCATCGAACTTGTCCCCAATGGGCTCATCCGCCATGTGCCATGATTCGGCGCTGGTATTTGGTGCTAAAGATGATCCCGCATGCACTAGTCGAAATGTCGACTGAGTTTGCAGCGACCAATGGAAATTACTGCACTCGCGGCGTCGGGTCTTGGTGATGTGTTGAGAGTGTCCCTGGTGTGTGAAATACTTGTCGCAGCCAGGGCATCGGATCATTGGTGCGCTCGAGATGGTGCCAGTAGGGAAGGGGGAAGAACGGTGAATGTGTCGACATACGCCGGGGGTCCTTTTAATCAGCGCGCCAGAATTGTCGATATAAATACGATACACACCTTGGAGTTGAGACCTCATCCAAATTCCTGTCGTTCCGTGTCATACTCACATATCCATTTCACTCATTCACATTCCCTCATTTGTTTTCTCGTTTCCAATGGCACCACACACGCGCAAGTCAAAGCGACTGCAGGAGACTCAGGCACTGGCATCAGAGGTGTCAATGGAGGTCACGCTTCATTGGGCCATTCTGGTATGCGAACAAATACAGTGAACCAAGTCAGCGTCGGTGGTCAAGACGTCAACGTTCAACACGCCAATGGCCCAACTCCAACCCAAAGGAGACTAACAGGTGAGTCCAAGATGTGCCCGAGTCAACAATAACTCACATAATAAAAAGGGAAAGGGAAACGCACCTCAACCTCCCTCAACGACAGTCCCGGAATCCCTGCCGCAGTTCAACCCACTCCTGCTAAAAAGGCGCGGAATGTCGGTAAGTACAATGTCACCAGATCAGATAACCTACCTGATTGGTGTCTAAAGGTCCAGATCGTGGTCGTCCTATGATGTTTCACTTGGCTAGTGAGATTGAGACGGTGGGACAGTCACCATCCAGAGGCGTTGCAGGGGTGAGCGAGGGAGCCCAATGCGTGGTACAACTCGGTGAGAACAACTGACATAATATGTTTGTACGTCCCAAAACAAACAACTTACACATTTTTTCCTTCCACGTCAGCCACGTCCTCGTCTAGTCGCCCATATGTCTTTGGCTCAGCACCCAGGTTTGATCCTGGCCCTAGGGATTACGATACCTACCCTACGACTGAGGAGGGCTCTGACGACTCGGACTCGGACGACCTAGCTGACCTCCCCCAAGGACCACCGGACAAGATCCACAAGGCGATGGCGGCTGAGGTGCGTCCAATGACGCCTCTCGAACTTGCCCCTCACACCTACTTTCGCAGAGTCCATCCTGGCTGGATCCGGCCATTTCTGATAGTCGTACCACACCTGTGAGGAAGACAGTCAGTACTGAGACATTGTCTAGCGACCACGACACGTCATCTGCGAACATCGGCTCTTTCGAGACTACAGGTAAGCACCAATACCACATGCGATCTTTACATTAAACTGAGCAAATTGTAGCGCCAGCTGGGTCGAGCAGCGAACAGGGGCAGGCGACAACCGAGTCATCGTCGGCCTGGCCTGCTGAGACTAACCTTGTTCTCCCTCTAGGTGGGACCCGAATCAAGGTTACTCAGCAAAGTGACTTGATACGCGACGTGATTCAAAGTGCCATTGAAGATGTCCAATTCTCTTTACTCTTCATCGACGCGTTCCCGCATGGCATCCTTATCATCTCGTTTGTCCGACAGGCACTTAATATCGCTGCCCAGAAGAATTGCCCTGCTGCTCTTTCCATCCAGAGGCGCCTCCTCGATGATGGCGACTACATGTTGAGATTTGTCCCTGTCGTACGTTTTTCCCATGTCGAAGACCACAAACTGACATTTGTTTCAAAGGTGCGCGCCCGGATCCCTCTTTTCCGCAGTGAGGTAAAAGACCGCTGCAACACAATTGTTTTGGGCGAATTTGCGTCTATGGCACCGGCGGACATTGTTACTGCTGTTGAATGGCAACGTTCAGGTTATAAGTACGTGTACCCGAAGGGACCAAAGGTGAGTACATTTTATTTAGCTGTGACCCATCTAACCTTTATCAGGTTCCCGGTGCAAATAGGCTCGTAATGCAGTCGCAACCATATCGCAACCGACGGATCATCCAGGTCATCCATGATCTGTATTTCATTGGAGGGAGTGGAAACACGTCTTTTAGTATTCGATTTGACCAAGCGTTCCCTCGCTATACTGGTGATGATGGAGTGACAGTGCGTGAGGTGCCGATCCCAATGGTTGCATTGGTTTCAACGGCTGTGAGTACTCGATTTCTCTTCGTGGATGAACATGCTAACCCAAATTACCAGCTATATGCATCCATAATTGAGTGGCATACTGGGGTACAGAAAGTGGTGGAATTTTCAGCAAACACATACTTCGGTGTCTATCAAGCTCATGTCACTACACTTGAAATCATTCGGAACCAGCGGAACAATGCATATCACAAAATGATGTCAAGTATCTACTCTCAGGCTTCATGAGTTCACAATTGTTAACATGTCGTGATATCAACTAACTAGTTGCATATGGCAGCAGTGGCGTCGGCGGTGACCCATTGTTGAGTTCTCAAATCACGGAACTTGACCTGGATTTACTTGAATGATAAGCTGTTGTCAAGCCTCAACGCGCAACTTATTAGCCAACTGTAAGCTCTTTTATAATGTCCTGAATATTCCAACTGATGTATCGTTGACAGTCAACAGTTGGCTTGCATACCCAAAGCGTCAAGTTCTTCGACTTCAATTTTTTTTTACCGTACTTCATAGCCGATGACTGGATTAAAATTTAAAAAAAGACAAAAAAAGATCAGGTTCTATTCTAATTAGCATTTAATATTGTGGTAGCGTAGCGAAATTATCACTCGTTGTTCGTGAATATTGTGAATTATCTTTCCATTATCATTCCACTATTTGTGGATTATCGTAGTGAAATTATCGCTCGCTATTTGTGAATAGCGTGGATTATCTTCCATTATTGATAATTTATTGATAATTTATCGGGAGGTTACCCTAATATAATCTAAGCTAATATAATGGAGATAATCTAATTTATCAATAATTTATCGCTAGCCTATCATGATTATCAACAAATTATCGAAGAAGGTTTTTCCTGATGCAGTCGCGGTCGCAGTTGGGTTGTCGCCGCTTCGTTGCGGTCATCCTCACCTGACTTTGCTGCCCCGCATTGACATGATTACCGAATCGACCGAAGTCGTTGAGTTACTGGTGGTGGACGACAGCTTTGTCAGACGTTGAAACTGGGGTAGTCGGGGTGGAAGACGAGGTGGGAGTAGACGAGGTAGACGAGCTGGTCATTGCGGGCAAAGAGCCGGTCGAACTCGTTGAGCTCGTTGAAGTAGTACTCGATGAGGTCTGTATGATGTAAGCACAATAAAAAATTTGTTGAAGCGAATCTCTCACTGAGGAGCTCAAAATCGAGAAGAAGACAACGAGAGGCGATTTAGAGTCCGAGGAAACTTGTGGCGAGGGTGTTGGCGAGAGGGAGGCTTGGAGGCGGAGGGGAGGAAGTACTCCCAACAGGATAATACTCGGCCGAGTCGGGATCGCTCGCGGCCGCGTCATCATCATCCCACGTTCCACAGCAGTGAGGAGACGGCAAGCACGACAGCACCAAAGAAGGTGCCTGACGTAGCCCGTCGTCATCACCTCTGCGTGGAGGTGTGGCCTTGGGTGCTGTGCGGATCGTGACTTGCTACAGCGGTTTCAGTGGGGAAAGGGAGTGGAGAGGTAAATAAAAGAGCGGTGTATGGTAACTTAGAAAAAAAAAACACAGCCACTGTGGGCATGGGAAGCGTTTCCCACATTCTTCGATAACCCCCTCTGTAACGGTTCATCCTTTTTTGAGCCCACTCGCCGCATGCCGATCCTGCATAATGGACCACCCTTGCTACCCTCCCGCCCCAGTCGTTGCTAGGTCATCAACCAAGGTCATAAGTCCGAACCCGTGTGCCCCTTGCATCCCCACTAATGAGCAGCTACTCTTACACACCAGTGTGCGCCTGCTACAAGACACCAATAATTGTGCCGCCCTCATCATGATAGACCCCAAATAGATGAGTATTGTTCATTCAATCTACGACGCGCTGATATTTATCACAGTTTCCCTGGCGAAACACCCAGCGCCGTCGTTGACATCACCAAAGCCACTGCACACATACCGGCCACACCACTGCCCCTCCGCACCCTGCTCCCTCATCAAAACCACACAGCCACCACAGTACCGTGCGCCAACGCAGGCCGCAAGCGATGACGGCAAGGCGACGTTGGCAACAGCCATAATGGTGAGTCAGAGGCGGCGACGTCAAACGGTCAAAGGAATGACGGCAACACGACGACCCTCTTGTGGATCCACGGAAAACATGCGCTTCTGTCAGCGTATTTCACGCTCGCGCTTTCTGACAACAATTTCCGTAGCTGGCTCTGGGATAAGTGTCATCTGATATGTTGTTCCTTGCCTGTTTTTCTGTTGGAACTCATTTTTCTGCCAGTTCCTCCATCATTCAAGACATCATGGCTGTTTGCGAAGCTGGATCAGCTGTCATGGCCTATTTTTACTTCGATTTCAGGGATCTCAACAAACAAACCTGTCGCGACCTGCTACTTTCTCTCGTATTCCAGCTTCCTACTTGCTCCAGTTCTTACTGTGACATTCTCCACCGCATTTACAAGACACACGAAAGTGTAACGCGACAGCCGAGTGACGAGACGTTGAAGGAATGCCTGAAAGAGATGCTGACGCTGCCTGGACATGGGCCGATTTTCGTCGTCTTGGATGCGCTCGATGAATGTCCAGACTCATCCGGTATTCCATCCCCTCCGAGTCGTGATGAGGTCCTCCAACTTGTGAAGGAACTTGTCGACCTTGACCAACACAACTACACATTTGCGCGACCAGTCGCCTGGAAGTCGACATCAGAACTGTCCTCAAGCCACTGGTGTTTCGTTTGGTCTCTCTACATGACGAAAGTGGGCAAAAATTGGACATCGCTGACTACGTTTGAAATGTCGACAACTCATCCCCGAGTTCGGCAATGAGGAGATGGAGAGACAATGATAAAAATCTTGTCATCGAGACGCTTCTTATGTTGTTGTACATGTTTAGATGGTTATTTTACCAGTTGGAAACGCTGCGACATTGCCTCCCACCGAACCTCCGCCAATTTCTTAACCAATTGCCGGAGACCCTAGATGAAACATACAACGGGAATGCAGCATCGTGACACCGACAACAACAGTGGGGTGGTGCTGCGACGGCGACATGGTGACAGCAGCGACGGTGATGGGGACAACGGTGCAGTGACAGCGATGACTGTACGGCAACAGCAACGACAACAGGGACGACAGTGCAGCAACTGACGACAGTACGGTGCAACGTGGTGAAAGCGACGATGACAACGACAACGACGGTGCAGCGGCGATACCGACGATGACGATAGTGGCTAGTATAGTCCTGTAGTAGATTTCATTATACAATACAGTTGAACCCCTCTTATCCCATACCCCTTCCATGGACGGTCTGTGCTATGGGTTATGGGGGGTCATGGGTTAGTGAAATTTGAATTAAGGGCGCTTGTAAAGTTGTAAGTAATGCTTGAAGTAATGCTCAGAATAACTAGTCTGAGTTGGTACTATGGGCTCTATAAAAATCAGTTAATACTGTTCTTCATGCTCTTGACATCAGGAAAACCTAAAAGTACTTAAATGCTCTTAATCATGCCTTAACATGCTCCTAAGGCCATTTTAAGGTCATATTTTACTAAGGCAATTTAAGCAAGGTCGCCTCCTTAACCCGCCTTAATGGCTATGACTTAATTCCCTTAACAACTTATGGTGGTTCTGAATCAGTCTTAGAGGCTTATTTTAAGCCTATGGTCAGGTTGAAAATCAGCACAATTTAAGTCAACTAAGACCTGATAAGACAACATTAAGACTTATTCTTACATTAGGTTGCTCTTCACACAAGAATTGAGAGCTATATAAGACCCAACAAAAAAGAATTCATGCAAAAAAGATATATTATAATTGGACTACATGTAACTACTATAGTATAGTGGTACAGGAGGTGGGGTGCCATAAAGCGGCAGTGCGAGTGTGGTTGGTGAGAATGCGGCAACGGGGTCGGTGCTGAGGTGGCGCCGTAACAAGGCGGCGGGGTCGTGACAAAACGGCCACGTCGTGGCGGCCACTGTGTTGAGTCGGGTAGTGTTGGGGAAGTTTGGTCTCAGACCGACCCAAACCAGGTTTGAACCAAACCCAAACTGTTTAAAATGGTTTGGGTTTGGAGAATCCTGGCTCAAACTGAATGGTTTGGTTTCTGGTTTGGGGGTCCCAAACCCAGTTCAAACCAAACCAAACTGATTAAGAAAAAATATTAATAAATATTTTATAAGTGCTCAATAAGTGGTTTGGTTTGGTTCAAACTGAGTTTGAACCAAACCAAACTGAATTTAAACCAAATTTGAACCAAAATCAATGGTTTTTGGTCTCAAACAATTTGAAACAAAGTCTTAACTGATGAAGTTGAACAAAATCAATTGATTTTGCCTCAAACCAAGGTCTTAAGTGGTTCCTTAAGTGGTTTGAACCGAGTTTGAACCAAACTGAACTGGACCGAACCAATTAAAGACCAATTTAAAACACTTATTCTTAATCAGTTTGAAACAGTTTGGAATGGTTTGGTTTGGTTTGGAACAGTTTGGAGCAGTTTGGTTCAGTTTGGGTTCAGTTTGGGCAAATTCTAATCAGTTTGGTTTCCAGTTTGGCCAAAATGGCCCCAAACCAAACCAAACTGAACTTCCCCAACACTAGAGTCGGGTAGTGGCGGCGGGCGTGTCGAAACGGCGCCAGTAGGGTGTGGTCGAGGCAGGGTCGGGGTCGGTGGGTAGCGATGGTGCCGGCGTCGAGGTGGCGGTGGGGGGGCCGTGTTGAAACGGCGCCGATGAGGATGCGGCGGGGTCGGCTGAACGAGGTGGGTGGCGATGGCCGTGCCGGTGTCGAGGTGGCGATGGAGGCCGTGTCGAGACGGCGCTGGTGCAGCGGGGTCGAGGCGGGCGGCGCTGGCGGAAGCATCGTGGTGAGGTGGCAGTGGCGATCGTGTCGAGGTGGTAGCCGGGTGAGTGGGGTTGAGGGGGGTGTCGCGGCCATGTTGAGCAGGGTCGAGGGGCAGCAGGTGGGTGTGGTGGTGTTGAGGCTGCGGCGAAGTCGCGCGAGTGGGAGGTCCTGTTCAGTCGGAATGAGTAAGAAAAAAAGAAAAAGTGAAAAACAAAACAAAACTCATCTGAGGGGGCCGAGCCGCGAGACAGCAACAATCGAGACGAAGCTCATGTGAGCGGCAGGCAAGGTGGGCTGGGTGCTCGCATGCCGCGAGGTGTGAAGGTGGTGGAAGGAGGCCTCGATGACGAGGGCGACACTATCCTGCGGTCTGCACTGGTTAGAGACGAACGAGAAAAAAGAAAAGAAAAAAAACATAGCTTCGCATTTGGAGGGAAGAGAGGGGTGGAGGAAAGTGGTATTCAAATTTGAACAAGTCGTGACGCGTGACGTGGCGCGCTTCCCTGCCACAAATTAAACTTCCGCCCGGAAGTCGCCCGAGTCGAACACCATTTTTTGTCCAAGTCAATTTGAGAATGTGTCTGCACAAAACCACACATTTTCCTTGAATAATTCTGCCTCAAAAACTTACAGAGTGTATAGGAGTGTATAGATATGAAAAATAAGTACCAATTATTACTACAAAAACACAAGGGATTTGATTTAAATAGTATTGCTGCCAGTGCCAGCTAAGCTAATATTTCTGATATCTCAAGGAATAAAATAGAGAAATAAATGAATATATTTGTGCAGGTAGATTTTTCCAAATGCCAAGGGGTCCTCTGCCAACTCTAAGCAATAAAATCAGCTGTTCCTGATTTATTTGACCAGCTCTGAAATACTTCAGCCAAAGGGTTTCAGCTCTGGTTAAATAAATCAGGTAAACGCAACGGGTTCTGGTTCTTCCATTGTCTTGGGCACCGCGGTGTCAACATCTGGTCTGATAGAGTGGCAAGTCATTGCTCATGAGATGGGTCATAATTTTGGTGCTATCGTGAGTACACTCTCCTCAAAACACTGGTAATGTTTTTGACCAGGAAAGGTTGATCAGATTGCATAGAGTTGGCAGAGGACCCCCTGGCTTTTGAGGAAAGCCAGTACCCCAAATAATTTCAGATGTTTCCAAAAATTATTTCCCAAGATAGAAAATACCAGCTCACTCTGGGCTGCCACAACACCTAAGTAGGAGTTCTTGGAGAAACAGTGAAAGCCAAGACACTTTTCATTGGGATCCCACTCAGTCATCCCATGTAAGTGCCAGTGCTTTAACTGAAGGAGACAGATAGAGTCTGGGGTGCAGTGCCAGTGGCCATGGACTTGAACTGGTAAATAATTTAGGAACGGGCTGAATGGCTAGTCAGATCACTTAGAGTTGGCAGAGGGCCCCTTGGGATTCTGAGGAGTCCTACATCATTCTTGTGGATTCTGAGGGTATCTACCTCCCCAAATATTTTCATTTTTTAGTAGGTAGACTAGAGTCATCTGGACAGGTGAATCCATCACCATCGCTGTGTCTATCCCTCATCCCCATATCCCTTCCCCCCATCCCCCACCCCCATATTCCCCTTCCCCCCATCCCCCACCCCCATCCCCATACTATTCCCTTCCCATGTCTCTCTCCCCCCTCCCCATATTCCCCTTCCCCATGTCCCCCCTCCCCATATTCCCTTCCCCATGTCCCCCCTCCCCATATTCCCCTTCCCCATGTCCCCCTCCCCCCTCCCCATATTCCCCATCCCTTGTCCCCCTCCCCCATCCCTGTGTCCCCCTTCACCATCCCCACATTCCCCATCCTCACAATCCCCCACCCTCATCCCCATATCCCCTTCCCCACATCCCCCACCCCCATCCCCATATTCCCCTTCCCCATGTCCCCCTCCCTCCTCCCCATATTCCCCATCCCCATGTCCCCCTCCCCCCTCCCCATATTCCCCTTCCCCTTGTCCCCCTCCCCCATCCCTGTGTCCCCCTTCACCATCCCCATATTCCCCTTCCCCACATCCCCCACCCTCATCCCCATATCCCCTTCCCCATATCCCCCACCCCCATCCCATATTCCCCATCCCCTTGTCCCCCTCCCCCCCTCCCCATATCCCCCTTCCATATTCCCCTTCCCTTGTCCCCCTCCCCCTATCCTCATGTTCCCTACCCCCATCCCCATATTCCCCTTCCCCACACCCCTCCCATCCCTTGCATTCCCCTTCCCATATTCCCCCTTCCCTCTCCGCATTTCCCCTTCCTCATCCCCATATTGCCCTTCCCCACATCCCCCTCTCTCCCCTTCCCATATTCCCCTTCCCCTTGTCCCCCTCCCCCCATCCTCATATTCCTCTTCCCCTTGTCCCCTTCCCCCCATCCCATATTCCCCTTCCCCATGTTCCCTACCCCCTACCCCCATCCCCATATTCCCCTTCCCTACATTCCCCTTCCCCTTCCCCATGTCCCCCTCCCCCATCCTCATATTCCCCTTCCCCATGTCCCCCCTCTCCCATCCCCATATTCTCCATCCCCATCCATTTCTTGCCCTTCCCTATATTCCCCCTGGCATGCCCACCCTCATCTACCCCCTCCCCCATGTTTCCCTCACCCACCCTTGTTGTCCCCTTCTCAATCCTCACCAATCTCACCCACACTCATTTGAAGTTTTTTATCTGTCACATATGTGTCCTTAATCTTGCCTTAAGACAATATTTTCTAAGTGCAAATTAAGTCACTGTTTCACCTTAAACAGTCTGAGGTGCCTTTATAGGCCAATTAAGGCAGCTAAGCACTTTGAGGTTTTCCTGATGCTGGCCTCGTCTATGCGGAGTTGTCTAGAAACTGCACCCAAAATTGTCTCGAGTTGGTGTGCAAGTCGTTCCAGTTGGTAAGGTAGTCACCAATGTGGCCTGGAGAAAATTGCTTCGGGGACAGGGCTTAACCCGGGCCGTCCTCGTCCACATCGTCTCCCCCATTTTTCTCCATGTTCTTGCGGGCTTCAATTGCATCCATAACTGCTTGATAAATGTCTGTATCAGTTGCCTCTGTCATGATATGAGATTCTCCAGCTGGATTGAGCAGGGAATTGATCTCCATTCTGGAGGCCCACAACATCAAGTCGAACTCGGTTACCAGCCTGAGTGTGCTAGTGGCCACCATTCCGAATTTCTGAGTCCAAAGACATTAATATTGGTGTTTGGCACCAAACTAAATTCACTAGACTAATGTGCGACACTAACCCGATACAGATCACACTATGGGTTTTTGCTGGTGAAGGGCTATGGGGTATGGAGTATGACGGCATCAGGAAAAACCGGATTCCAAAAATTTTCACAAATTTCTGAAATTTGGTAAGATTTGTTGAAATGTGGTATATTTGTAACAATATTTCCGATTTTTGGTGATTTCCCAATTTTGACAAATTTGGTAACATAAAAACCTCCCTCCAAATTTCCAGTAATATTTTGTAAAATATTACCAAATATTGGCATAAATGGACATATGTTCAGTATGTTTTAGGTGAATGTGTTCAAAATTACATGATTTACATCACATTTCAGTGCAAACAATCATTTAGTCAACTGTGGTTTCATTCACAAACAATAATATATTTGTTGCTAATAAGAATATACACAACTACAATCTAACTAATATAACTAATATAGGAGTTGAACACCGTGTTGAAGTGGCGTGGCGGTGGGTTGGCGATGCCGTGATCTTGCATCCACATGGCGTGAGGGGGGTGGTGGTCTTGCGGACAGTGTTGAGGGGTGGCGAGTCGGCGATGGCTCTGTAATAAATGTTATTTTCTACAGATAAAAAATTAGTGATAAACGAAACAAAAAAACAAAAAAAAAAAGTATCTTAACATACTGAGCCAAAGCCCAGCGTCGTCAGTCGCGGCCGACGTGGTCTGGCGCACCTTGTCGGGGTGGCGTAGCATGGGCAGTGGTGGGTCTTGCGTGCCGTGTGGGGGCGGCGTGGAGGTGGGTTGACGGTGGCGGGGCCGTATCGGAGTGACGTGGGGGCCAGTGGTGGCGGGGCCTTGAGTGCCATATTGAGGAGGCGTGGCAAGTCGGCAGAGTCTTGCGCGCCGTGTTGGGGTGGCATGGGCGGTGGCGAGTCTTGCGTGCCGTGTTGGGGCGGCGTGGAGGTGGGTGAGCAGTGGCGGGGTCTTGCACGCCATGTTGGGGTGACGTGGAGGTCGGTGGTTGCGATGCCTTGAGTGCCGTGTTGAGGCGGCGAGGTCTTGCATGCCGTGTTGAAGAAACGTGGCGGGTTGGCGGTCGGGGTCTTGTGTGCCGTGATGGGGCAGGTCAGCAGTGGCGGTGTCTTGGGGCGGCGTGGCGGCGGTGGCGGGGTCCTGCACGCAGTGTTGGGGTGACGTGGCGAGTGAGGAAGACAAACTTAAATATAGTTAGAAACGAGTGAAACCAAAAAAAAGAAAAAGAAAAAAAACATATCTATGCCCAGTGCTTCATCCCAGTGCATCTTTGTGACCATGAGTGAGATTGGGAGAAGGCTTGAAAGGGCGAGTCTGGAGTGGGCTGGACGAGGGGTGGAAGCGTAGGCAGGAGTAAAGGAGAATGGGGACAGGATACACATAATGGTTCGGAGTAACTTCCATTACTCATGGGCTGACCGACGGTGAGAGTCTTTTATATGTCATGGGCCAGCCGACGTCGGCCGACGCCTGAGATTTCTTCCGAGACTCATGGGCCAACCGATGTCGGCTCGGAGACATTTATTCCGAAGTTGTACTCCGAAGGAGTATTCCTGAGACTGCACAGGCATTTCCAGGTGTCAAGAAATCATTGCTCCAGAGCTGGATTCTGGAGGAAACACTCCGAGATGATGTGTGCATAATGGAATGTATAAACATGTGCAGGTCCGAGGAATATTGCACATGTTCTGGAGGAACAACTCCGAAACACTCCGAGATTATGAGGGTGTAACAGAGTGTGCAGGTCTGAGGAATGTTACACATGTTCTGGAGGAACAACTTGAACTCAAAACCACTCCGAGACTATGAGGATATAATGGAGTGTATAGACATGTGCAGGTCCGAGGACGGTTACACATGTTCTGGAGGAACAGCTCTGAAACACTCCGAGATTATGAGGGCATAACGGAGTGTATAAATATGTGCAGGTCCGAGAAATGTTGCACATGTTCTGGAGGAACAACTCTGAATCACTCCGAGATTATGAGGATATAACGGAGTGTATAGACATGTGCAGGTCCAAGGAATGTTACACATGTTCTGGAGGAACAACTCTGAAACACTCCGAGATTATGAGGGCATAACGGAGTGTGTAGATATGTGCAGGTCCGAGAAATGTTGCACATGTTCTGGAGGAACAACTCTGAAACACTCTGAGATTATGAGGATATAATAGAGTGTATAGACATGTGCAGGTCTGAGGAATGTTACACATGTTCTGGAGGAACAACTTTGAAACACTCCAAGATTATGAGGGCATAACGGAGTGTATAAATATGTGCAGGTCCGAGAAATGTTGCACATGTTCTGGAGGAACAACTCCGAAACACTCCGAGATCATGAGGGTGTAACAGAGTGTGCAGGTCTGAGGAATGTTACACATGTTCTGGAGGAACAACTTGAACTCAAAACCACTCCGAGACTATGAGGATATAATGGAGTGTATAGACATGTGCAGGTCCGAGGACGGTTACACATGTTCTGGAGGAACAGCTCTGAAACACTCTGAGATTATGAGGGCATAACGGAGTGTATAAATATGTGCAGGTCCGAGAAATGTTGCACATGTTCTGGAGGAACAACTCTGAATCACTCCAAGATTATGAGGATATAACGGAGTGTATAGACATGTGCAGGTCCGAGGAATGTTACACATGTTCTGGAGGAACAACTCTGAAACACTCCGAGATTATGAGGGCGTAACGGAGTGTATAGATATGTGCACGTCCGAGAAATGTTGCACATGTTCTGGAGGAACAACTCTGAAACACTCCGAGATTATGAGGATATAATAGAGTGTATAGACATGTGCAGGTCTGAGGAATGTTACACATGTTCTGGAGGAACAACTTTGAAACACTCCAAGATTATGAGGGCATAACGGAGTGTATAAATATGTGCAGGTCCGAGAAATGTTGCACATGTTCTGGAGGAACAACTCTGAAACACTCCGAGATTATGAGGGTGTAACAGAGTGTGCAGGTCTGAGGAATGTTACACATGTTCTGGAGGAACAACTTGAACTCAAAACCACTCTGAGACTATGAGGATATAATGGAGTGTATAGACATGTGCAGGTCCGAGGACGGTTACACATGTTCTGGAGGAACAGCTCTGAAACACTCCGAGATTATGAGGGCATAACAGAGTGTATAAATATGTGCGGGTCCGAGAAATGTTGCACATGTTCTGGAGGAACAACTCTGAATCACTCCGAGATTATGAGGATATAACGGAGTGTATAGACATGTGCAGGTCCGAGGAATGTTACACATGTTCTGGAGGAACAACTCTGAAACACACCGAGATTATGAGGGCATAACGGAGTGTATAGATATGTGCACGTCCGAGAAATGTTGCACATGTTCTAGAGGAACAACTCTGAAACACTCCGAGATTATGAGGATATAATAGAGTGTATAGACATGTGCAGGTCTGAGGAATGTTACACATGTTCTGGAGGAACAACTTTGAAACACTCCGAGATTATGAGGGCATAACGGAGTGTATAAATATGTGCAGGTCCGAGAAATGTTGCACACGTTCTGGAGGAACAACTCTGAAACACTCCGAGATTATGAGGGAATAACAGAGTGTATAAATATGTGCAGGTCCGAGAAATGTTGCACATGTTCTGGAGGAACAACTCTGAATCACTCCAAGATTATGAGGGCATAACAGAGTGTATAGATATGTGCAGGTCCGAGAAATGTTGCACATGTTCTGAAGGAACAACTCTGAAACACTCCGAGATTATGAGGGCATAATGGAGTGTACAAACATGTGCAGGTCCGAGAAATGTTACACATGTTCTGGAGGAACAACTCTGAAACACTCCGAGATTATGAGGATATAATGGAGTGTATAGACATGTGCAGGTCCAAGAAATGTTGCACATGTTCTGGAGGAACAACTCTGACACACTCCAAGATTATGAGGGTGGAATGGAGTGTATGAACATGTGCAGCTGTCCAAGGTATGTTATAAATGTTCTGGAGGAACACAATCAAGTTTATGAGGGTGCAACAGAGTGTATATACATATGCAGGTGTCTGAGGGATGTTCTGGACTTGGAGGAACAACTCCAAGATTATGTGCATATAAATGAGTGTATAAACATGTGTGGGGTGTCTAACAAATACTATCTAGATATTGATGTGGAAGGAAACACTCTAATATTATATGGATGTAATGGGGGTCTGGGTAGAACTGTGTGCAGGTGACCAACATGTAACATTAGAAAGAACAACTCTCAGATCACTTGAGTGTCTGGACAACATATAAAGGTGTCCAAAGAATGTTCCTTGTATAGTCTACTAGTATACGGAGGAACAACTTCAAGACTAATTAAATATGTACAAGTCTTTGACATCATACATGAAACACCTCCACCACCCAATTGGCCTACAGAAGAGTTTAATCATGTCTAGATGTTCAGCGAAAGTGATTAATGAATGTATGTAAAGATGGTTGAGTGCAGCTCCCTGACCACTGGATGTGTCAAGCAGTAACGAAAAATGTTTATGTAATATTCCGAAATGAAAGGAATTGACACATAATGTTCCTTGTGCCTCACCAATCAGACTAACAGCTAATAATAGAGCAAGGTCATGTATTCTCACTAAGAAATATGGAGTGTAATTGTTATAACAATGAGAGAACAGTCATATTCTTTAGACAACACCCACATAATCTCGGAGTTGTTCCTCCAGAACATGTGTAACATTCCTCTGACTGACACATGTTTATACACTCTGTTGTGCCTTCATACTAATCTTGGAATATTTCAGACTTGTTCCTCCAGAACATGTGTAACATTCCTTGGACCTACACACTCTGTTATGCCCCCATAATCCTGGAGGGTTTCAGAGTTGTTCCTCTAGAATATGTGTAACGTCTCTTGGATCTGCACACTCCATTATGCCCTCATAATCTTGGAGTGTTTTGGAGTTGTTCCTCCAGAACATGTGCAACATTTCTCGGACCTGCACATGTTTGTACACTCCGTTATGCCCTCATAATCTCGGAGTGTTTCAGAGTTGTTCCTCCAGAACATGTGTAACATTTCTTGGACCTGCACATATTTGTACACTCCATTATGCCCTCATAATCTCGGAGTGTTTCAAAGTTGTTCCTCCAGAACATGTGCAACATTTCTCAGACCTGCACATGTTTATACACTCTGTTATGCCCTCATAATCTTGGAGTGATTCAGAGTTGTTCCTTCAGAACATGTGCAACAGTCCTCGGACCTGCACATGTCTATACACTCCATTATATCCTCATAATCTCAGAGTGTTTCAGAGTTGTTCCTCCAGAACATGTGTAACATTTCTCAGACCTGCACATGTTTGTACACTCCATTATGCCCTCATAATCTCGGAGTGTTTCAGAGTTGTTCCTCTAGAACATTTGTAACATTTCTCAGACCTGCACATGTTTATACACTCCGTTATGCCCTCATAATCTTGGAGTGATTCAGAGTTGTTCCTCCAGAACATGTGCAACATTTCTCGGACCTGCACATATTTATACACTCCATTATGCCCTCATAATCTCGGAGTGTTTCAGAGTTGTTCCTCCAGAACATGTGTAACATTTCTCGGACCTGCACATGTTTGTACACTCTGTTATGCCCTCATAATCTCGGAGTGTTTCAGAGTTGTTCCTCCAGAACATGTGCAACATTTCTCGGACCTGCACATGTTTGTACACTCCATTATGCCCTCATAATCTCGGAGTGATTCAGAGTTGTTCCTCCAGAACATGTGCAACATCTCTCGGACCTGCACATATTTATACACTCTGTTATGCCCTCATAATCTTGGAGTGTTTCAGAGTTGTTCCTCCAGAACATGTGCAACATTTCTCAGACCTGCACATATTTATACACTCCGCTATGCCCTCTTAATCTCGGAGTGTTTCAAAGTTGTTCCTCCAGAACATGTGTAACATTCCTCAGACCTGCACATGTCTATACACTCCATTATATCCTCATAATCTCGGAGTGATTCAGAGTTGTTCCTCCAGAACATGTGCAACATTTCTCGGACCTGCACATATTTATACACCCCATTATGCCCTCATAATCTCGGAGTGATTCAGGGTTGTTCCTCCAGAACATGTGCAACATTTCTCGGACCTGCACATATTTATACACTCCGCTATGCCCTCATAATCTCGGAGTGTTTCAAAGTTGTTCCTCCAGAACATGTGTAACATTCCTCAGACCTGCACATGTCTATTGTAACGTTTCGTTTCGGATGTGGACTCTGACTCATCGGTGATGACTTACGAGTGTCAGAAGTACTTAGTCATGGACTGCGCAGCATCAGTCAGCTGTAGGGATTAGCATGTGATTGTACGAGATGACTCATTCCTAGTAGTAGTTGTATTAGGGTTCGCTCTACTTACGCTATTGGCTAGCTACGATTCGAGAGGAGCTTTAAAGCTACCTCATACATGTATATAGGGACTCGTACGAAGACCAGGATCCGCATCTTGGTCTTCTTCAAATACCACTTCTTGACTCGTCCTCTACACAAGGGATCTTCCCCCCCTTAGTGAGTTCCCTTCGTCCGGCATATCCTTTAGGATCTCCGTGACTTCCATCGGCCTTCGGCTACCCACGTGTCTGACCAACCGTGTGGACAGTGAACTACCCTCTCAACGCCACGTGCCACCGGGTGTACCTCTATCACAACGAACGCGTCGCCAAGCCGTTTCATCAAATCTACGTCGTCGATCACGAGTCGTGGGACGAACTCAGAGTCGTCCGTTCCCCACCAATCTACCTTCCGCTGGGAGAAGACCTCCACGGATATCTAGGACCAGAGGAACGTCTATTCCCTCATCCCGTTGACATTCACACTACCCTCCGCGAACAGAAACTACTATCTCCCCAGAGGATCAGCACATCAGCTTGCCTAAGTCAGGCAGACGTCCGTGGTAGACGTTACATCTATACACTCCGTTATATCCTCATAATCTCGGAGTGATTCAGAGTTGTTCCTCCAGAACATGTGCAACATTTCTCGGACCTGCACATATTTATACACTCCGTTATGCCCTCATTATCTTGGAGTGTTTCAGAGCTGTTCCTCCAGAACATGTGTAACCATCCTCGGACCTGCACATGTCTATACACGCCATTATATCCTCATAATCTCGGAGTGTTTCAGAGTTGTTCCTCCAGCAGATGTGGAGTATTCCTCTGACCTGCACATGTTTATACACTCCATTATATCCTCATAGTCTCGGAGTGGTTTTGAGTTCAAGTTGTTCCTCCAGAACATGTGTAACATTCCTCAGACCTGCACACTCTGTTACACCCTCATAATCTCGGAGTGTTTCGGAGTTGTTCCTCCAGAACATGTGCAATATTCCTCGGACCTGCACATGTTTATACATTCCATTATGCACACATAATCTCAGAGTGTTTCCTCCAGAATCCAGCTCTGGAGCAATGATTTCTTGACACCTGGAAATGCCTGTGCAGTCTCAGGAATTCTCCTTCGGAGTACAACTCTGGAATAAATGTCTCCGAGCCGACATCAGTTGGCCCATGAGTCTCGGAAGAAATCTCAGGCGTCGGCCGACGTTGGCTGGCCCATGACATATAAAAGACTCTCACCGTCGGTCAGCCCATGAGTAATGGAAGTCACTCCGAACCATTGGCTGCAGGATATGCGTCACAACGCGACTTGTCGAAAAAAGTGTTGAGCGGAGGCTTAATCTGTGGTGTGGGCAGTGTGTCTTCGTGAACGCGTGAACACCCACCCATTTCTTCTCAATGCTCTCCTGCGGGGTTTTTTTTCTTTACTTCTTTTACCACACGCTATCCTTACACGCGGATCACCCCTACGGCCAAGATGGAAGACGGGCTGACGAGCTGGGCTTTGGCCCAGTGCATAGGATATGTTTTTGTTTTTGTTTTCCTTTCTGAACCGTTGCAGGTCATTCCCGCCTTGTGCAGCCGCCCTCTCTGCTCGTCCCGTCCCAACACGCCGCCCCGATATGGCTCGCAAGGCCCCGCCACGTCACCCCAACACCACACACAAGACCCCGCAACCACCAACCCACCCCACCGCCAACCTGCCGCCACGCTATCTCAACACGGTACGCAACGCCTCGCCACCACCGACCCCCACGCCACCGCCAACCCACTGCCATGCCGCCCCAACATGGCACGCAAGACCACACCACCCGCTGACTAACCACCACGCCGCCCCAACACGGCGCGCCAGACCCCGCTGTCGCCGACCCGTCTTCACGCCACCTCAACACAGACGCATGATCCCGTCACCGCCCACCCGCCACGCCGCCCCAACACGGCACGCAAGACCCCGCCGTCGCCAACCCGGCCCCATCCCACCTCGACACGGACGCAAGACCCCGTCACCACCCCCGCCACGCCGCCGCAACACGGCGCGCAAGACCCCACGTCGCCGACCGTCCTCACACACCACCCCGACACGGACGCAAGACCCTGCCACCGCCGTGCCATGCCCCCCAACACGGCGTGCAACTATGTTAATTAGATTATAGTTGCATGTACCTTGTTAGTTACAATATATTATTGTTTTGTGAATGCAGCCACTGTTGACTGAATAATTGTTTGCACTGAAATATGTGATGTAAATTATGTAATTCTGGACACATTCACCTAAAACACACTGAACATATGTTCATTTATACAGATATTTGGTAAGATTTTACAAAATATATTAGGGGGGGATGTTTTTATCTTAACAATTTTAACAATTTCAGAAAATTACAACGATTGTTCATTTCTCAACATATATTACCATTTTTCGGAAATTTGTTAAAAATTTCAGGATGTGCTTTTTCCTGATGCCGGACGTATGGGTTATGGTATGCAAATCCCCGCCCACCAAGTTGGTGGACTCGCTTTTCTATGGGGTACCGGGGGTTATGGGTTATCCACCCTATGGGATAAGAGGGGTTCAACTGTAGACATTTTTCTTGTATTGTCCGCTCTGTTCTACTTGCAAGGCCAGCGGTCCAAGGTGCAGTCCGGTCCAGACCAGGTTCACACCAACTCAGCCAATGGCGAACCCCGGACCGCACCTTCTGGCTGGGCCCCAAACCGCACCCCGGACCGAACCGAACCCAGAGTGCGGTCCGGTGCGGTTCAGGTCCGAACCCCAATCCGGACCGCACCCCGGCATCCCTAGTGTGTATGGCAGTGGACCAAGGGGGGTGCGGGATTGCACTGAGATATAGGACGTACATTCTTCTCATAAGGGCGATAGGGATAGGGGGTAGGTATTTATGTAAGCATGCCCCTATCTAAATATAGTAATATTTTCTCGTGCCTACTAAATATGGTAACCGACCTATCTGAAGTGTCATACACATGCACGCTTGCGCCTCAACGTACCCGCATCGCTCAGGCATACCTCGCAAATCCAGCTCCTGGGTGGGGATGAAAGCCCAACACATGCAAGATGATACTGGTGTGGTTTTATGTCAGTATACCTTTACCCAAGATCTGTTACTCACCCATTTTGTTTCACATCCAGCCGTTCTGCAGCAAACAACTTTATCTGGGCTATCGTCCATTCGCCCCGCAGACGGTGCTGCAGGGTTCCCACACAAGCACACGGAAATGTCTTGCATGTTGCGCAGCTTCCGTTTACGACCGAACGAGGACATCTGTGCACCTCTTAGGAGGCTGCCATCATCTTCAGTCCCTGTCCGACGTCCAGTGGCAAGGCTGGCCGCAACATCTGCAAGTGGCAACGCGGGAACACCAGCAGCTGGGGGGTCGCGTTTAGCAGCAAAAGAGCATGCAAATAGGTGATGACATATGGGGTTCAGGTGCGCGTTCGTTTGACTCAGCGACCAGATCAACGCTAACATCCCCCATCTTTGTCCCGCCTCTCTCATCAACCACCCCCAACCCTCTCGCACCATCTCCACTCTCCGCACAATCCGACCTGGCTTGTGTATCTTTCTCGTTGCTCAATGCCGATTCACCAATACACTCTGCGTCGTCTTCACGTTCTCCGCCCGCTGGCTCCCACCCCTCTGCTTCTGTGACCCTGCCGATCCCATCATCTTCCTCATCTCCGTATTCATTCCCGCCCGGACCCTCTTCGATGACATCCGAGTCTTGGTCTTCGTCAAGGACCATCTCGTCTTCGCGTGCCATATAGCTAGTGTTTGTAATATGATTAGCAAGCTTTGAAAGCCAATGAAAGTATTACTTACCTTGAAAGCTTGCGAGAACTGTGCGCCTCCGAAAGTTTCAAAGGAACCTTTTGCTTTCCTTTGCCACGTCGCTTTGGCTGTTTATGGCGAGTCTTCCAAATCCCCGCCATCGCCTTCGCCTCAGCTGATGTTATCTTCCAGAGGTCTTCATGTTTCGCGGTGTCAACACCTTGGTGCCGATGTCGGAAGTGCAGTTGCATGTTGTACCGCCAGACTGCTGGAGATCCATCTGGGCAGTAAGGACACTGGAGAGGGACGTTTGAGCACGGCGACGATTCGGAGGATACCATGGCAGCAGAATAAGAGAATTTGATCGCATTAGGGCATGGTACAATACCCCTATACTTGACCATCCACTGGTAGCCCCGCCCAGAGCGCCTTGTCAAATATATGGTGCACATGTTCGCGGGTCAGAGGCAGAGCCCGCATGGCTCCTGTGATTTGTCGACGGATGGATCGTGCAGTATATGGCTTGCGATGTGTGCAAGCACGCGCTGACCATTGGCCGCGTCAAGTTGGACCGGAGGTGTGCATGCTGGGCATTCATGCACGCTAGACTCTCGCACGTCGTAGAGGGCTTCTGCGACAAAGCAGGCCTCTCCTAAACAAGTATATAAGCATCAGCTAAAGCCCAGTAGTACAAGTAATGACAGACACTTACCTGATCTCTCCCGGTAAGGAAAGCGGTCACTTTGCGCAATTTGTGGGATAAACTTCAGCTGGGGTTTGGTCAGTCGATCTCGAAGGCTGGACATGAATGCGATGAGTGTGGGGGTCTCAAATAGATAGAACGGCGCGCGCGATGGAGGCATAGCCAGGGAGGGATTAATGGGCTGAATGAGATTTCCCGGAACTTTGAACTTGATGGGCAGAAGATTCTGCGTCTTCCATTCGTACTTGTGTTCGTTGTCATCGTGTTTATCATCGTCGGGAGACGTGCACACCAGGCCGTAAACCTGGTATGTGATGTGGACAGTGTCCTCGAGAAGAACATCGAGACGCAAGTAGTCGACAGCTTTTGACCCAAGGTGAATACCAATGATCTCGCCAATGCAAAGGAATATGTTTTCTTCACAAGAAACAAGCGAAGCGATGGGGTTGTTCACCATAAGGACATTTTCAAGTTCGTCAGAGTTGTCATCTACAAGTGTCTCGGGCTCTGACTGCACGAAGCGTGCCTCCTGCTGGACTCTTCGCAGCCGGTCTGTTGAACTTGTTGATTTACTATACTTGAACAAAAGGGATAACGCTCGAGATTTGTTCAGCGTGCCCGTGTTTTCATCAACGGCAACAACATTACTGAATGAATGTTGATCAGGAGCCCAATCCAGAGAGGCCGCGGCATCCTCAAGTTCGCACATACCCCCGCCAGCAAGGGGAACATCCGGGTGGTCCGACAAAACAGCGTCCTGAACCAGACTATGGAGACCATTGTCGTGTGACGAGTCTTCAAAGTCGTCACTGGAAAGGGACGCATGTACAAGGAGAGTACCGAAGGGTGCCAGTAGCGTAGCATCAGGGATTGCCTCAACAGCGCGAAGGACATCGCAGACAAATGGGTGGTCAGCTTCCAGTTTGCGTCGGCCCCGAATCCAGACAGTGGGGGGTGTTAAGGAGCTGAGGGCCTGAGAAGCCCTCCAGGAACGTGGAGAGATGTGGTCTGCGGAAGCAGGGATTTCAGACGAGCCCCGAGACACACACGGAAGGTGCAGACGTCGCGGGGCTTTATCCCATTCAGGGTGCATAGCCAGAATGTTTGCCGACTCCATAGTTCCGGTCAGACGCGAGCCAAGCTGATAATTGTCGACATTGGCATCATTTCCTATGATAGTCCATAGGCAACCGAAGAGGTTTTCAAGGCGGTCAGTGCCGAGGAGTACGATGCTAAAGTCATCGTTGGGTGTATCGATCTTGGCCTTCGCTACACAAAAAAAGACATTTTTGACCATCATGATAAGGTCGACATAGAGAGCAGTGGGGATGAAGTCGTTGCGCGCGTTCTCGTGAACGTAAAGGACCAATGCCAGGTGTGCTGCATAGCTCAGGTATTCGAGCTGTTCCCCGATAGACAAGTCAACGCAGATATAGGGCATGAGGAAATGATAGCACATCGAGCCCAATAAACGGAGGGAATCTCAGGCTTTGATACGGCCCGGTGCACCAGACGTGAGCTGAGGGAGACTCCAGATGTCCCGAAGAAGAGTATAGGCCAGTAAAACATCTTGCTTGTCATTCGGATTGAGCACCGCGTGGACATGCTGAGGTTTGTGGCCAGCCTCAAGAAGATGACTCCGGAGGAGTGCAGGAGTGATCCACGTCTCGTGCACCAGGATCCCCTTTTCGCGCAATAGGGCATTGCGTGGTCGCTTCGCCGCGACGTGTTTCCAGTCTTTGTCGCAGGTAATGTCGTCGTCACCAACGTGCAAGTCCAGGAGAGCGCATGCAGACAGCCAGGGATAAATAGGCGAGGAGGGAGAAAGCTTTCGTTTGAAAGTGAGGAGCACCAATGCCTTCCCCCGCTTCGCCTTGCCATCTGAGGCGATGGAGACAACCCGTGCATTCGAGAGAGTATTCACGGCCTTGATCGCGCTAAGTGCCGTCTGGATGAGTTTGGCGTGGTCTTCTGCGGTCTCTCTCTTACAGCTCCCAGAGATGAGAAACGGTTTTGCACAATAAAATCTAGAATTTTTACAGAGGAGACCAATCGCGCCAACGGTGGCCTGAAAGAAGTTGCGCGACTTAGTATTGACAAGGCCTAACCGTGGGAGAACAGGTTACGGTAATACTTACCTCATGCACGAGATGCACGTTTCCGTCCACCATATCTTGGAACAACAGTTCCGCGTCTGCGATGCTGTTGAAGTCCATACACCTGCCGTTCGTGTGCTCTCTACACCACCCTAGAATTTGGTTTGTCCGGTCGCACCATCGTGGACGTGTCTCCTGCGCAATCTCGTCAAACATCAAGACAACATGGTATTTTCCTCGCGCTTCCAATGTGGGCAACAAGCTGTCAAGTGCAGCCACCAAATTGTCCTCAAGCTCCCTCGCGCGTGGGTAGGATGGTGAACAAACAAGGGGTGGGATCATGGTACGGCGACGAACAGTGGAAGGGGCAGGGATCCCGAATATACGGTGCGCAATATCTGCTACTCGCTGACCCCCTAGACGCAGGAATAGGAGGGTTTGTAGGTCTTCTTTCTCGTCGAACCCTTTCGGATGATAGAGACCACACGCAGCTTTTCGAACTAGGTCCAGAATTGCTGCAACGCTCATGTGACGATCTGAGGCAACACGAAGAACGCGATCCAACCGAGGGATCTTCCCACTCGACATTGCAAGGAGTACTTGGCGGTGCAGGGAGATTGTTCCTTCGCGCCCAACGAGTTTCTTCGCGTCGTTGGTACGCTGAAGACGAAACAAATCGATGATGCGGTCCTTCTTTCGAGCAATCTCGGTCATGTTCGTTAGCCCATGGAACTTGTATGGTGTGTTTTCGTTCACGCCATTTTCGATTCGGACTAAAATATTTCTAAATTTTGTGTTAGATAGTAACGCGTGGCATGGCTGGCATAGACCACGCTCGTTGAGGTTGCGGTTTTCGCATCTGCGTGCATGTAGCAGGAGGGTTCCAGAACGGGAGGAGAACTCCCAGGCCGTGTGCTCCTCGACGTGGAGAAGGAAAGGGTATGCGCCGATTCCTGTCTGGCCGGGTGGTGCACTAACAGCATGTTGCTTGCACTTCAACTTTTCAGATACACGTCTTGATATGACAGGTGGACCCAGAGCAATCGGTGGCGATGGGTCTTGACGCGCTTGACGTGCAGGGGGAGTTGCGTCAGACGAAGGTAATGTCCCGATATATTCGATGTCGTCATCGTTGTCATCTGTGTTCACAGACCGCATGCGAGGCGAAGGGAATGCATCGGAAAGGGTGAGCTCCCTCAACAAGACATCATCCCCGACAGGCAAGACCTCGGGTGAGCAATCGGGCGAGACAGAGGCAATTGTACGCCGTCCTTGCCTTTCAGTCACGGTAAGCAACTTATTTATTCTGATGGCCAGACGAGTACGTACTGATTCACGCGTTCAATCGCTTTCAATAGTCTTTCGAGCTTTCCTTCGAGCAATCCTCCACTGATACCATAGTCAACAACAAATCCATGGATATACCGGGTTAAACCCTCGACGCCTAAGGGTCCGCGCCGCACACGATGTGCGATGTCTTCAATGTCGACACCATACCCCAGCAACCTGTTAAGCCCACGGTCAAGATGCTCCCAGGCCTCGCTTGGGTCTTCGGGTCCTTCTGCCAAAATGACACGCGCAATATCGTCGTGTTCTTCTGCCTTTGGGATCTGTAAGGGCAGCTCTTGTGCTACATGCGTGATGTTGGCCAACAATGCTAATGCATGCCCATCGGCACCTTGTTCAGGGCGTGCTGAAGCCCTACGCGTGGTCCTAGGTTCACCAAGTGGGTCGCGCGGAAGACCTGGCGCTGGGAGGGAAGACCTTGGTAGGGGTGCGGCGTGGGGCGCGACTCGATTTTGTGCTTGACTTTTCTTACTGCTTGTCCCACTCTGCGTAGCCTTTACGAAGTATGAATTTATTGTGTTCGTTTGACTTGTCTTGGGTTTTGAGTCTCCCTTTTTCGCCGCCTTCAAGCACCCAGGCGAACCCCTGTGTTGCAAGAAATTCTTCCAACCTCCGTAACCGACCCGGATTCTCATACGACATATGTCACAAGTGTAAACACCATCTTCATCTGGTGTTGGAGTGGGAGACACATCAGTTGGCGCAGTCAGCGCGTTGTTGGTTTGAGTGGGCATTTATGAAAATAGGAGGTGCGAGGGGAGCGTCTTCGGACGCGTTCAGAGAAAGCTGCTGCCCCCGTTCGGGCGAATCTCAAGGCTCAAAGGCCTCGACGTCACTCAAAAATCGACATGAAACTCGAAACTGAAGTAGGAATTCCTTTTCTATTCAAACCAAGTTCAAAGGGACCTCAGTATAAGACGCGACTGACGATCCTCACGGTTGCTCGGTAGGCTGTCCGGGACTATCCGGGATTTAGCGCCCAATAAGCGCCCAAGCACGAAAATTTGTTAAGGGCCCATCGGACCCCCCCTCCCTACCTAAGGTGGGTATGGGCGCTTAAAATCCCGCACCCCCCTTGCAGTGGACAGTAGTTGGCCTCTTTTCCCATCCAGATGACATAAGTTTCCCATGTTAAAAAAGGAAAGTCGCCGGTAAGTTGGCCCTGTCCCGGAAGATTCCTTGAGAAAAACATTATTTTTACACTCAGCTCGAACAGAATTTCGTAGCTATTAGCTAATAGATAATATTACAGAGCACGGCACATGTGATTTCTTCTTTCAATATGTTGATATATTTATTAGATAATAAAAATTACATAAACTAAAGATTTTTTGTCTAAGTCGATAGACGAACCGCGAGCACACAGGGTGCGCGCCCCACTCTGCGTGCCTCCCCCCCGTTCGCATGTCGCCCGTGCGCGGAAACCTGGGCGGAGTGGTGCGAGTCTGCGCCCGGCCCACGCTCCACATGAACTGGGGCGCGCGCAAATGAGTGAAGGGCGGCACACCCCTCCCTCCCGCACCGCCACTCGTTTGCGCGCACCCGCTTCCGGGGTTGCACACGGCCAGCCCCCTCTCGGTCGCGCGTACACTCACCTTCTCCCCAGCGCACCCGTTTGCGCAGAGTTGCGCGATGGCCTCCTCCCGGTCGCATGGAGCCCCCCGTTCGGTTTATGCGCCATCCCGGTCCTCCGTTCCACACAAAAGTGGGCGCGAAGGGGGGTGCGCGCACCACTGACCATTCGCGCGTCAGGGGTGGGAAGGGGGGAGCCACTCCGGGTGTGCGTATCCCCTTTGCGTAGAAACGAGGGGAGGCGGCGAAAGGGGGGTGGGCTTCCCGCACGGTCCCACGTAAACGGGTGGGGGGGAGGGGGCAAATGAAGGGGGCTCCTTCCACGCGGGCGGAGGGGGCAAACAGGGGGGCTCACCTTTCCCGCGTCCGTGCTCCCTTTGCGCGAAAATAGGGGTGGGGGGCCAAAGGGATGGAGTGTGCCCCTTCCCCGGGGGCACAAAGGGGGGGTCTTGGCCCACGCGGTCCCTCTTGTTCACGGGTGACCAGGGGCGGAGGGGAAGAGGGTGCAAGGGAGGGGGAAGGGCGCAAAGGGTGCAGAGGAGGTTGAGGGGAGCGCGCTAAGGAGGGGCCGTGCGGCCGCACACTGTTTGCGCCGCTGCAGTCCCCTATGCGGCCAACAGGGCACGCGGAAAGGGGGCACAAGGGAGGGGCTGGAGGTAGCGGGCAAGAGGGAGCGGGACGTGTCGATCAAACAGAGCGCGTTATTTACGTGTTATTTGGTTTTATTTACTCTGTAGATAAATAAAATATGAAAGACACAAAAAATCGAAGAAATCGGAGTTTTAAAATGAGTGACCTCAGCCGCGCTTACAAATGTACTCCTACGGAATTTCCTTTCTGGTAATCCCTACTATCACCTGACCTGGTATGCAAAACGGAGGAGAGTTGCAAAACACATTTTTTTAAGAGATCGGAAAACCATCATTATTGATCCTTCTGTGATATGATAGGTAGGTACTAATATTTGACGAATCACACAAAAAAAGGGGAAAACTGTACATATTTGCCTTGCGATTTCACGAGCATTGTGCAAAAAAGTGAGAACACCGAGAAAAGTCATCTCGGCTGAACCTGCTATTGCACCCCATGGTTCAGAAACTTCAGTACATGATGTATATACACTATTCAACCACCCTCTGAAATTTCGTGTCACCCAGTGTACCCGCAATGAAGATATGAGCACATCAGTAAACTTGCGTGAGTTAGCGTGACATCTTGTCGCTTGACTGCACCAAAATTGGAAGTCCGCTGTCCTGTCCGCTGTTCCCTGCCACTCCACCTGCAGAACGTGTCGCAATACGCATTTCTCGGCGAGATAACTGGCTCCTCAGTAGAACCCCTTTGCATGGAAAGAGGTGCATGCCATCACGACAGCCCGTCAGCCCTGAGGTCACCAGACTCATTCAGGAGGCGTGCAGCACCCTCAAGGCTCAGGCTCATGCGGAAGTCACGAAGCCTAACATTGCCCAAGTTCTCCGCGACATCAAGAATCGTACTGGCCATACTCTCCCTTACGACACTGTTCGTCGCCGTTATCTGGGGCTATCACTTCCTCCACGCGAAGCCCACGCAAATCAGCAACTTCTCTCACCTGAAGCCGAGTGTTACAATCTGGTTCCCTTTTCTGCTCGCCTCTTTGTTCCCTGTACGATACGCGATTTCCGCGGGCTTCTCATTTCTTACGCGCAGCTTCGTTTTCCCTGATTCCACTTACGCACGACTTGATTCGAGGGGTAGTTTGCGCCATCGAAAACCACCCCACATTTCCGAGCTACTTCCAGGAGCGCATGACTCCGCGCATCTTTGTCTCGCTATATCCAGATTCCCCTTTGTTCCGTTCTCGACCAGAAGGCTCATTATCACGCCTTGTGTTTGGCCTGACCAAACACCCTGTATTACTATATAAGGTCTCGTATACCTAGCTTGTACGGTAGACTTGACTTCTTGTGCAATACCACATCAGTTGTCTCACGACTCCCATTGAACTCGCCTCTGCGCTTGAGTTAGAACCTTTCGCTCGCCCTTACGCTTGAGCCTGTCTTGACCCCGCTATTGTCCTTGTGTCCCGGGAGACCAAGTGACACTTGTACATCATCGCTTTCAGGTCTTGACCGACCTACGCCCTTCCGTGACCCGCTGTGACACTCGAGAGTACACGTCGTACCAACGCCCCTGTGGTGGCGTTACACCGAGGTCGCTCTCGTTGACTGGGTCATCTTTCTCTCGGACACCTCCCACCCGCTCACGAAATTTTCAATCCGAAAGAAGGCCGAGGCCCTCTGTGGAACGATGCCCAGTGACAAATGGATCTATACTTTTCTCAAACGGCATTCAAATATTCAGCTCGGAAGACCATCTGGTCTCGATCCCAAATGCGCCCAAGCTTTCAACAAGCCCACTGTCGACAAACACTTTGATGGGCTCCTCCGAATCACTCAGAAACACGACATCCCCATCGAAAATATATATAACATGGACGAGAAGGGGTGTCAGAGAGGTGGTGGATGCAAGGGGTCAGGTCGGAAATGTTTTGTACCTCGCAGTCGACGGCCGAAGTATTTGTCACGTAGCGCAAATCTTGAGCTCATCACGATTATCGAGTGTGTCTGCGCAGATGGCACAGACCTTCTCCCGGGATTTGTCTTTTCGGGCAAGGAATTCTGCCCAGAATGGTTTCTGGTCGATCCCAAGATCGGGTGAGTTCCGATTTTGTTGCTGCTTCAGGACGATTACTGAACGATCTCGTGAAGGATTTCCATGTCTGAGAACGGCTGGACCGACGACTTTTTATGTGCAGAATGGCTCCAGAAGTCCTTCATTCCCCAGGCGACTGCGCGAAACACCTCCGGCAAACCGATCCTTCTCATCTATGACGGTCATGGTTCACATGACACGCTCGACATCATCACTTTGTCCCGTACACATAATGTATTGCTCTACTGCCTCCCGCCTCATACTACACATAAGCTCCAGCCCCTCAATGTCGGGGTGTTTGGCCCATTTCAACGTGCATGGGCCAATCGATGCGATGAAGTTGTTGAAAGTACAGGGGAAGAGATGCGACGTGAGGACTTCGTTGAACACTACATGGACATCCGACGGCAAACCTTTAAGGAATCGACCATTATCAACGCGTTCAAGAAGAGTGGTTGCTGGCCAATCAACCTGAATGTTTTTACTGATGAGGACTTCGCTCCGAGCATTGCGACATCTACCTCTTCGCTTCATGTCCCCAATTCCTTCCCCAGAATCCCTGTGCAGCCCGAGCATGATGATCACGACCCATCTGTCCCCAATTCCGATGAACCCAGTGATTCTGAGGGCTCGGATTCCCCCAATCAGTCATCTGACAAGCGCACGCAGCCTGACAGCATGCGGCCTGACACGAACCCGGCGCTGGCAGTTCTCCCTCCTTCCCACCACACTGCACCTCCCTTCACGGCAACCGCTACACCTTTACTCCCTCCTGTGCTGCCCCTCTCGGAACTTGTTTCACCAACGATGTCTGTTCCAACACGCTCGACTCGCTCGAGTGCAAGACGTGCGTCATATCCTGCCAGTGGCCGAGTACATACACCGTCTCTTCAATCTCTTCAAGATGATAACACCAACCTTCGGGTATATGTTACAGCCCTTGAGTCACGTGTTGCAGCTGTCGAAGCTCATGCCACCTTGGCGTACACCGAGATCCATGCCCTCAAGCGGCAACTCAACACGAAAGCCAACAAGTCAAACAAACGACGCAAGCTAAACATTGATGCAAGGTGGCTGAACTCGGACGAGGGGCTGAGGATCGCACAAGAACAGGAGGTATCGAGGGCTGTGGAGGAGCAGAGGAAGAGAGGGGCTAGGGAACAGCGCACTGCAAAACTTGCTGAACGTGAGGAGCAGCGCCGGCAGAGGGACCCAAATGAGCCATTCACTGGTGCGTTGGCGATGAAGACAAAAGGTGACCTTCAAGATGTCGCACAGGCCCTGGAACTCGCAATTACTGGCCAGAGGAAGGATCTTCTTGCACGAATCAATTCACATTTTGACAACAATCCCCTTCTCCGTGAAAATCCCCGGTTTGAGGGCATTTTCCATCGATTACGTTGACGACTTGGACCAGCCAAGAACCACCCCTATCAAGACCCCCCTCCGCCAACGCCCTCCGACAGTTCCCCAGCACCCACCACGATTCCCACAAGTTCCTCAACGCCTCCTCTGCCGTGGCCTGTTCTGCCATTTGCCCCAACGCTACCACCACATAATTTCGGCCCTTTTCATACATTTCAAGTTTAAACATTAGTTCACTCTTAGTTACATATCCACTAGCTACGTAGTTCACTTTTAATCAACGTTGCGTCGAAGTCCTGCATCCACGTCCCCTTGCGCGTCCCATCCCACTCGCCACAATGCTGACGTTTGCCGGAGCGGAGAATGAATCGGCTGTGCCACCTTTCGTGACAAAAGAGTGACAAATCGTTTGCAACTCCCGTGTTTTGGGGTGGTCCTCTCCGGCTTTCCTCTGATTCATTTCTGTCCCACTTTGTCCTCACATTGGAACCAGGGTCATATAGGTGAGCAATTATCGTACCCATTCCAAAAATCTATTTTAATAAAGGTGGAGCCGATCACTTGCTATTCGCGATTTACCTCAAAATTTGCAACACTGGTCAGGTGATAGTATCTGGATGGGAAAAAACAAAAACTGTGGACAGTTGGTAGAGCCCCTTGCCAGTGGCAGTCTGCCCCAAGAAAGTGTGCCTCATTGTGGGTCGCTTACTGCAGGGGTATGCATCAGCAAAATCACATCCCCTTCCCCTTCCCCTTCGGCGCCCTTCCTCTTTTCTGCCCCTTCTGGGTACTTCCACCATACCTTCTTTGGGCTTTTTGGGACTGCCGGACTTCTTGCCACTTTCAGCTTTTACGGTACATTAGAGAGTGGTATATTAGGATGTACAGTAGTCTGCACGATAACCTACATATGTATTAACAAATCTAGAGACTCGTCCTTCGTCACCGCCGTCTCCGTTCACGCCACCACTGCTGTCATCATCGTCACATCCGTCATCACGTCCGTCGCCGCTGTCTCGCCATCGACGTCATCACCGTTGCGGTTGTCGCTGCAGTCGTCTTCGTCAAGCACTTCGTCATTGTTGCCATTGCTGTCCTTGTTGCGCGCTTCGTCGTCGCGGTCGTTGCCTCGGTCATGGTCACGTTGTCACTTCTTCGTGGTTGTGTTGCGTCGTCTTGTTACTGCCGTCGCCGTAGTTGTCGGCATCACAGTCGGGGTGGTGGCAACATGGTCCGGGTGAGGGTGGCAAGGGAGTTGCTGCGATAACCAGGTGTGACAGTGTGGTGGCGGCGGTTGGGCAAGACGGGGTCGGTGGGTCGTTACGTGGGCAACAGTATCAATGCAGTGGCGACTGGCGAACAGAGATGGTTTGCATGCGCACGAGGGGAGGGGACGGCACTGGCAGTGGCCGCCGTTGTCCTGCACTGGTTCGAGATGAGATGGAAAGAAAGGGAAGAAAAAACAAACCAATCTAAATTCTTTGTGGGTCAAGTGAGTATGGTGGTGGTGGAGAGGTTGGGTGCATCGCGCACACAAAACGAGAAGTGGCAGATACTGTAGAGTGACTTCGAAAACAAACAAGTCGCGTTGATTGTTGATTAACGTTGATTGGCAGATCGTGGGAATATATTTTCCCGTTCCGCCATAAGCGTTTACAATCCATGTTCGTTCACTTCCCACAGCCTCGCAGCTGCCCTGCACCAAACACCACAACCGCAACTGTCCTTAGCACTGCATACAGAAGACCATGTCCACCAACAGACTACTGCCTCAGTCATTTCCATTACCATGACATTGTAAGTCCATAGTTGCTTGAACTTGCAGTTACCCTTTTACAAATCAGTGCAGTGCCTTCATCTTTTTTTTTTTTTGATCTCCTGCCTTCGTCTTCTCCCCCACCCTCACACCCCTCACAGGTACATGTACGCTGTCCCGCTGCCCACCATGTCATGGTACACCCCTGCGAAAAGGTAAGTTTTTTTCTGCTCATCCCTACTATCTCCGCCCCAACTCGCACATCCACAGGCCACCCTCTGCACCCACCAACATGTCACCTCACCACCACTCCCACTTTGCGTGCACCTAAGCTCCTCGCTGCCGCTCCGCCCACTTGCAAAATATTTACCTAAGTTTATTTATTTATTTCCCTCTTTCTATCTCATCGAGGGTAGGAGAATGGCAGATATCATTGCCGCCGTCCCTTGCGCGCATGACCTCCACTCGCCAGTCACCACTGTATCAATCTTGTGCTCATGCAAAAATCCACCGGCCCCATCTTGCCCAACCGCTGCTACCACACTGTGGTGCCTGGTCATTGCTGGAACTAGCACTGGGCCCCTTCCCGCCTCAGCGATCCCGACGTGAGGAAACCCCTTCACAGCCCCCGCCGCCTAGATACGATTTAGTTGAACATCACTGCTGCCTCCCCCAGCCATGCCGGAAATCAGCAAGGAGCACGCACAGGGCGTTGGCATCTACGTACGTCATGACCGGTGGTGACAGCATGCGCAGCGCTGACACACGCTGGAGGATGCGTGCCTACGACCTCCTGGGCCAGAAGTGCCGCCGAGTGGTGGTCTCTGCACGCGAGCATACAGCAACGTGTAAAGGCGGCCCAGTCTCACGTGCGTCATCAACCAGGTCGCGGCGGTCGAGGACGATACTTGGTCGTAACCAATGACGACTACGAAGGCGATGTACTAGTGAAGACAATGGCTCAGCCAATGATCCTGAGTGACTTCCATATTTCATGGGTCAACCGATGGGTAGAATCTCTGATATGTCATGGACCAACCGACATCGGCCGACATGGAAGATTCTGACAGTATTCATGGGCAAGCCGACATCGGCTCGGAGTAGAAACAATCTGGAGGCTTCCCATCCGGACGGTGTCATTCATTCGGAACAGAGTGACACAGTTCACCTCATCCGGACCGAATGACACGATTTACATTTTCCGGACGGAGGGATGCAAATTATCTTTGCAGATCGAGTAACAGGGTTCACATTCTTGTATTAGAAACTATTTACGGACGATTCAGGCAATTGATATTGTCTTGCCCGAAATGTAATATGATTCATATTAGGTCTATACATCCTCTAGTGATTGTGATGGTACTTCAATCGATTATTGAGAGAGATCGAAATTTCCTATCTAATCAACATATTCAGATTCGAATACGGATCCCATCGAGAACATATAGTGTGTACTTATGCATCATTCATTCCAAAACAGTAAATGGGAAACAAAGATTCCGGACCAATGGACATATTCCATACTATCCTGGTAATATACATAATACTACCTTTCCAGCAAGTAGGTTGCTTTAACTCCTCCGGCACCTCTTCCCATATCCATGTTCCTTGGTGGTCAGAGTCAGATATAAGTTAAAGGTGCAATCCAATATACTCACATGGCTCGGTCTGTCACCTTTACCTGTCTCTTTCCGAGCTGATGATGATGACTGGGTTGGTCATTTGGATTATCCTCGGACTCAGAGACCCCGAGGCCCTGATTGCGCTGTTGGACAGGTTGTGGTGCTTGAGATGAGGATGATACATTTGATGCCTCTCCAATGTTTTCCGGCTCGGGTGTAGTAAGCATCCTCTGTGACACTTGTGGAGAGGGAGTGGGGGTGTCCTGACGATGCCCAGAGATCTTGGCTAGCTCCCTAGAATAATCTTCTTCTTCATCGCCATCATCAGAACGATCAGATGGACTATCTCTTAGTCCGTGCGTCCGATTACGGACTTGCTTCGGTTTCTGCACAGCATCAGAGAGGAGCTCGCAAGATGGGTTCCAGATCAGTGGGAGGAGTCCATCTCGCTTGCGCTGCCTCCAATGGTCTAGAAGGCTGAATACATCACCGACCTTGATCTTCGATGGGTCAGCCCACGGAAACCCAGATGGATAACATTCCTCATGAATCCAGGCAGTTGGATTCGTTGCTACCTTCGCCCATGGGACGGTAGCCTTTGCCTTACCGGAAATAGACCCTAATATACATATTGATGCATTGCCTCGTAGAATATGTGTATAACTTACTAATGTGGGCAGTGCAGTAATTCCTGAGTGTTGTCTGTACGACCTTGGTGTTAATTGAATCTCCCTTGGTGATAGATGGAACTTCAGGCAGCCCATTGCGATTAGTAGTAATGGGAATGGGGGCCTTGAATGTCTTTGAGCGATCCTTCTCAGCAGTTTGATCACCATCTGTATCACCCATGAGATTACAAGATACATGGATGAGAATACTCCACACCTGTCGCAAAACACCTCCTGGAATACTTCTTCCACTTCTTCCAAAGCTCAGTATTCCTCCACTCCGGAAAGAAGTCAGTGAAGTTCTCTCCATCATCCAGGCGACTGTTCCATTCGTCCCTGCATATATATGGGTTAAACACCAGTAGAACATCCGATCCGGAAGACATACAATGCAACTTGTGGTGTCCCATCTTCCTTCTCAGATGCGATCAGAACAATGCAGCGTACACCACATGTCTTGAACAGCTGTGTTTGGAAGTCTCGCACAATCCGGCCACGGATACCTGCTGATGCCATTCTGGGGATATGGATCAGTAGGGTATGCATAGTATAGAGCATCACTCACTTGGCCTGGATTCCCTTAGGTGGTGCATTCTCCGACCACTCTTTTGCCATATCTGCATAGCGTTCCTGTTCCTCGATGGGTAGCTCTTTCCAGAGTTCGGTTGTTGCGTCCTGAAGAGCCCCAAAGAAATCCTGAGATCCAGGATCACCACCGGAAATATCCTTGGCAAGACGCATGATGTCCTCCCGTTTTGCCTGGTAGAAGGCATTCCTTGCAGACCACTTCCGAGTGAGTTTGATGATCTGACGATGTGGGGCAGAATAGTGGTTGTAGAACCACTTTCTGATTTTCTGGAATATATATGTCTCAGTAGGCATATACAGATCATGGCCCCATCGGAAACATACCTGTTTGGCGTCCTTCTTATTGAATGCAGAGTTCGCAGGTCGGAGGCGGTAAACATCCCCCATTGCCTTCTCCAGAATTCTATTGCGTGTCTGTGTGTCAGCCGGCTCAAAGTCCTCTAAGTACCCCTTCAAGACATGCACATCTTGTGGTGTGAGCTTGAACCCCTCAAGTGGATGATCTATGGGTGCATCGGAGGAGTGCTCTGAGTCAGATGGAGTGTCAGTGGAGGACTGTTCCGATC